>JAHWFP010032966.1:514-21413 GCA_023313725.1 Lithobius niger
ACTTCACAGGCGTGATATATTTACAAACAATAACCGTCTCCATACTTCACAGACGTGAGATATTTACAAACAATAACCTTCTCCATACTACATAGGCATGAGATATTTACAAACAATAGGTCTCCATACTTCACAGGCATGAGAAATTTCCGAAAATAATTGAATTCAGCTATTTAGTGCTGAAATTTAAACTGAATATTAATGTAAACTCGTAACTATCTTAAAATTCAATTTTGTTTTCAGAAAAATCCATATTACCTGGAGCAAATATAATTTCAGTCGTTTTGTATAAAGGCCAATCTCGTAACGTACTTCATCAACAGTCTTGGAAAAACACTATCAGTATCATCGTTTTTTTCGTTATTGGTCTTCGTAAGTTCAGTTTCTTCCGTTATTCTTGTTGTATTTCCCATCAGAGAAATATCAATTTCCATATTTCTCACATTTTCTCTTAGGGAATCAATTGTAACATCCTTTTCTGCAATTTTCTTATCCTTTTGTAGAAGTTTCTTCTTTTTTTTCTGAAAGTTTTTTTCTCAGCTTTCTTATTTCATGAAGGTTGTTTGTGACGAACCATTTTCTGAATCTGTTGGCAGATTTAAATAATAAATCGAGTAATCCAGTTTTGTCTACAAATACTGTTGCAGGATGCACTGTTTTTTTGGGCTACACCCAATTCTGCCAAGTAGCTCTGTTTTCGACTTCAACAAAAGTCTTAATAGTGTAATTAAAATTATTATATCCTAAAAATCTTGTAACATCTCTGGCCTCGTACCAACGTTGACCCACGGAGTCTAGAACAGTATAAATTGGTTGTTGATCAAACATGATGTGATCTTCCATTGTTGCAGAGAAAGATTTGTTCGACTAGCCAACGAACGTGGCGACGGAGTTATCCCGCAGAAATCTACAGGGGGTTATATACCCAGTTTTTACCTCTCCAATGTAATCTGGTTAAACATACATAACTCCTGGAAGTTTATCACATCAAAAACTCAGCATTTGTATCGACTAAAACGAAATGAATTACTGATTCCTTGCATGAATCATCAGTCAAACCTACTCTAACTCAAATGCTACCTTGGAATTGGACAGGCTCCATTTGGAACACCTGTTCATGTCTGCAGTGAATAATTATAACGACAACAGGAATAAACGATCAGCACTTGGTGTGGAACTTCTGACTGAATGGGTTCTCTGGAGGTCAGTTAGATACCTAATATGGTATATTCTGTATATAGAACAGTGACTGGCTACACAATAAGGAACAGGTTGGCATTGCGCTCTCTCCTAAGTGCTTACAATGGTAAGTAGTATCTCTGATAGTTTCTTCTCAGTGTAAAATTACTATCCGCAATTAATTCTATTAAAAATTGTATAAACTACAACTCTAATATTATAATGTAACTTTGAAATCGTCAACCACATTTACTGTCTACCATAAGTAAAAACCTACAAATTTAAATACAGGGTTTGCACAGGGTGTTCACAAGTCCCTATTTTAATAATTTTGGTATTTGTAGGGACCATGGTCTAGATGTACTATTTTCCTCCAATTCTAATTTCAATATTATATCCTCTTTGATCCTGTCTGCATGTTTGATGGTCCAGTAGATGGTTAAAAAGGCCGTTGAATCTATCAAATTTACCATCAATCGATCGAGACCTATTATCTTTGTCTCTTCCAATTTTAGTCTTATATTTATATTCAACTTTGACTGTGTCAGTATTTGAGAACTTTCAAATATTGGGATCAGGGAATCATGCATCGTCCTTAATTCCAGCCCATTTTTAAGATCATATATCAATACCATTTCCTCCTCTGGGAAACTACGTTAAATGATGCTGAATCAAAAAAGGGGTCAGAAACGGTAACTAATACTGGTCCAACATCATTTACAGATATTCCTAACAATCCTGGTAATTTAGTTTTCTTTTCGATGTTGATTTCATCGAACCGACATCCGTTCAATTCTATGGCGTTTGCAACAAGTGCAAGAACATCTTCCATAGCGTCGTATTCAAATGAGTTTTCGAAATCCAACCAGCCATCAGTCACGGTTGGCGTAATGGCATCAAATTCTTTGTCCGAATGAAGATTTTTGAAAATGTCGACAGGTAGTTGCGAACTAAGGCCATACACGTCGCCGGTCCGTACGAACATCCTTGGAATGTTGTCGGATGGAATATTAGCTGGTATCTTGAAGGAAGATATTAGGTTATCACCCCCGATTAGTTAAACGTGCTCATCTGGGACGTTATTGCCAAGAACGTAAAATGGTTTGAATAACAAATTACGGTCCTGTCCCAGTACGGCAACTTTGGGTTCTGACACATCAGTTGTGTGGCCTGTCGTCAATGCTGGTCTGACTGCTGTTATACTAGTACCATTATCGACTAATCCAACCGCAGCTGCTGTCGTAAGCACACCGTGTAACTTTATATCGGAATGGACGGCCCCGCTGAAAGTAACTGACCCATCGTGCTTGTAAACAAGACAGTGGTTGTCGTAGGCATTAGTCGTAAGTTGCCACTTGATGCTGGCAAAAAACCTTTCCGTTTTAGACGATACGAGAATTCCAGGATCTTGCGCGGAAAGACGTAGTGTTTCATCTGGAATTATATTAAGCTTGACTATCCTACTACCAGGTGCAACTGTGTTTCGAACTTCCTCCACATTCAACAACCCAGTAGAGTTCGTACTGTGAAATTCCACACAGGTGGAGTTGGCGTCTCGTCCGGTTAAAAACCACGTTCTGGGCACATCAACCCTCGGGGATTCTTGTAACAAATTTAGCGGAAATTCGTTATACATATTCATGATTTTCCCGGTAACTTCTAAACCTAGTAGCCGCCTGGTCCGTGCATTAGCCAGTTTGCATCTAATGCCACTGTTTCTTATTGTATTTTGACCGGTACTGTCGAATACTGACAGACAATCGTAGGCATCGGTTTTTGCAGAGTAAACCTGTTTCGGGTCATCGGTAGCTGTCTATACCTTCCCATCCACGGCCTCTAAATACCCATCTTCTCTAAAATATTTATCTTCTAGCTCTACGTCGCCGATCTTGATGGCTTTACATTTCAACAAGTCATTCTGCAATAACATATTTTCGGCTGCAATGACTCTATTTCTTTTCAACGAAGTAGGTTGCGTTCGTTTATTAACAGTGATGCCGTTACAATTTAAAGTGTCCCCCGTAATCGACACGCCTGCTAATGCTAAAAGTCTTTATCCAGAAAAGCTACTTGCTCCGACCCGTGGGTGGATTTAACGACTAAACGCTAATCGTGAAGGAAGCTATAGTAAAGAACACCACCTTGAACGATGACTGATCCAACAACTATAATGGTGTCCATTATACTAGGTATTTTGTAGGTTTTTTTTTAATTCATGTTCTTGCTCTTAGATCTTCATTTTTTTTAGTGTTTTATTTACCAACAACCACAGGTTACCCCGCAAACCTGGAGGGAGGAAAGGCCTCTTTTTAACGAAAGGACAAAGTTGGATTTAAAATGTTTTAAAACAACAATCTTCCTACATCCATATTGTGTCAAGTTTCATACAAAAGTATGACAAATATACTGTTTGCTTTTATGCCCGACACAACGTGTGTCCTTGCGTGATATAACCGTGTTGGGTTTCTGTACATTTCCCCGTCCCCCCCCCCCCCAGAATGGCGGTTGGCAAGTAAAAAAAAGGTGAGACTTTGATTAAAACTTGACAATTTGCCACGGTTGCATTCAGAGTTTATTTCACACCAGTTTTTATAGATCCCCATTAACACGGCAATCCAACTGCAACATAAATTTTCATTTTTGTTGCACTACAATTATCATGGTCAAAGTTTCCCCGTTCCCTCCAGAATGGGATGGAGTGCGGTTGGCATGTAAAAAAGGTGAGACTTTCTTAAATTTGAGTAAAACTTGACGATTTGACATAGTTGCATTCAGAGTTTATTTCCTACCATTTTTTGTAGAGTTTATTTCCTACCTTTTTATGTATTTTATTTATAGGTCCCATTGCTGCTGTTGGCACTCCAGCTGCACTATTTCCTATTATTCTTTGTAGAGTTTATTTCCTACCATTTTTTGTATTTTATATATAGATCCTGTTGAAATATCAATGGCTGTGGCTTTGTCAACACAATATAAAGTACATACCCAGCTTGTTATTCAACCATTTATTGTCCATGGAAGACATTAGTTAGAGCTACAACATTTGCAACTTGCATGCTGCTCCCAACCATTAAACCTATCCACCACCTAGGGGCAACCATCTTGGAATTACACATCACACTCAAAACATGAAACCACCAAAACAAGAAGTGCAAAAAAAAAGATTATGCCCCCTTTTAACAAACTATTTAACATAGTAATAAACTGTACCTTAATGAATAAATAGCAAAACTATTATACATACACAGAGGCTTCAAACCTAATTATGCAAGAATATATTTGTGGAAGTTGTAATGCAAAAATTAATACTGGTCACATGACCCAACAAACGCCCCCTTTCTGGCATATTCATACATTGTTGCATTCATAAATCAAAACTTGATTTCAATCGTACATCACGAACAATTCACTCTTGAGATGCAGGGATTTGTTTGAATTGTTTTAACATTTCTCATTCAAAAACTCCTGTCAACCAATGAACCTCTTAGGCAGCAGGTACTAAGGCAACAAATTCCGCCTCCATAGAACTTAATGTAACCATTGACTGCTTCTTGCAGCCCCAAGAAATAGGAACTCCCCCCTAGGAAAGTTATAAATCCGCCAAAGCTGCGACAGCTGTCGCGATCAGAAGCCCATGATGCATCACTATAGCAATACAATTTTCCATCTTTGGCACTTGAAAGCTTAATACTATAATTCCTAGTACAGTATGTGTATCGCAATACATTCAAAACAGATTCACATGCAGATTAGAGAAGTTTCAATTGTATTGTGATAATAATATCACTGGAAATAAGATATCAGGTCTGGTCCGTAAACCAATAAATAATAGGCTACCTACTAAGGATCTATATGGAAAATTTGGGCAGTTAGCTTCTGCAGCAGAGTTAACACAGGTTCCTACTGGGACTGGCACTTTAACACTACACATGTCTATGATTTTATAGTTCTCAGCTAACTTTTCAGTGTAGCTGGTTTGGTGCATTACAATGGAATTTCCCTCTCTATTAAATTAAATTCCTAGTAACAAGGTAGTTGGTCCCAACTTATCTATTTGGAAATAGTTTTCAAGCAAATGGACAATTTTACTTTCCGTCAATTTGTCTCGAGTGAATAGAACTAAGTCGTCCACATAGCTTAACAAAATTGCATCGTTTCCAAAAACATAAACACAATTCATACCAGAAAGCCTTTTAAAACCAATTGAGAGCAATGTGGACTCTAATTTGCAAAACCACTGTCTTCCGGACTGGTGCAGCCCATACAAAGCTTTATAAAGTAACCAGGCTTTACCAGTGTTTTGTTTAGTTTGAAAACCCTTGGGGATAGAGATGTAGACTGGGGTATCTAAGTCACCGTATAGGTAGGCACATTTAAAGTCCATACGCATGTCATGCCAACCCATTAACACTACCAAAAGCACAAAAAATACCCTAACAAGAACAAAACTCACTACTGGTGAAAACACTTTGTCAAAATCGATGCCTTGGGTTTGTTTGAAGCCTAGGGCAACAAGTCTCGATCGGTAACGTCTAATATTTCCGTCATTGTTCTTTTTCAATTTGTAAACCCATTTTGTACCAAGGATTTTAGTTTGTGGGGGTGGAATGACTTCTTCGAACACCTTATGCGATGTGAATTCACCAATCTCCTCCTCCATGGCTTCATACCATTTATGTTTTTCAGGTGAGGCCATAGCCTCTTCACATGTCGATGGCTCAGTAACTCAACAATGCGCCTGAAACTCTTGGTCACTTGTTGACTCGCCTGAATCTTCAGACATAGGTGTAAGTCTAGGTTCCTCCGCAGCAGGCCGAAAATTAAATATAGGTTTAAAGTTTATGTTTTCCTGTTCACAAAACCTTTTAACATCGTTTACACTTCAAAACCTTTTCCCACTGGGATTATAATAGTACACATCTACCTTGCCAGAGGTGGCACCTGAGGAACAAACTGTATGAACTCTTTCCCATTTTTCAAAATCTTTATCAACCCGATCACTCTGATCACTACCCCTATGCCCCTCGCTGCAACCACGGGTACTATAAAAAGGCATGGTTTCCTCTCGCCGAATTGGGACACACTCAACAGGTTGTTGTGCAACCTCTACGTCACTAACTATATCAAATTCATGGTCTACCTTGAACATTTTTGATATTTTCTGATTTCTAGAGAAATTTGCCTGATCACTCCAGGAGCAATTTTCGTCTATTTTAACGTGCTTACTTTCCACAACGTGGTTGTTGAGTGGATTCCAGATTCGGTAGCCACGCGTTCCTACAGCGTAGCCAACTAACACCCCTTCCCAGGCTTTTCCATCGAATTGGTTCCTTCCTTTCCCCAAGATATGAACATAACATTTTGATCCAAGTTTCAACATGTGCCTTACAGATAATCCCTTCCTATACAACAGACAGTAAGGTATGTTATACTGGACTTTAGAATGTGGAAATCTATTACGCAAATAGGCCATAGTTACGGCGAGTTCTGCCCAGAGATGACGGGGCAGGTTGACCTCAATAAATACAGATCTAATAACCTCTACGAGCGTCCTATTAACCCGTTCTGCCACCCCGTTCATCTCGGCAGAGTACGCATTAGTTCTCTCATGGGCTATTCCTAAACCAGCAAGATACTCCTCAAATTGTGATGCACAGAATTCCATTCCTCGTTCTGTCCTGACTGAGACAATCTTTGTGTTTAGTTCTCTTTCCACCTTAAGTTGGAAAGCTTTAAATGTCAAAAAGGCATCACTCTTGCGTTTTAGGGGGAAAACCCATGAGTAACGTGAAAAATCATCAGTTACAGTGTACATATATCTTGAGCCACCTAATGATTTGGTTCTACTAGGCCCCCATAAGTCCATATGGAGTAATTGGACGGGTTTAGTACTCCTTACATGGTCACTCCCATAGAAACTGGCTCGTGTGGATTTTGCAATTCCACAAACATCACAGTGTTGATTACATTCAGTTTTGGTCAACTTTAAACCATGGATGTCATCATTTGTCTCCATAGTAATAATACCCTTCTTATGTAAGTGGCCAAACCTTGAATGCCATAAATCTAAGTCTCCCTTTTTATCATTGTTTGCAGAAACTTTACAAGATTTGTAACTAGTAGGCTTATTGTCTGGGGCATTTGATACTGCATGAGCAGAGGTCTCCACAGTACTATTTACAGTACTAGGCCTATCACTATGAAAACCATAATCTACTTCTACTACATTCCTAACTTTATACAATTTTCTGTATGTTTCTCCAACAAGCAGACATGAGCTAGGATCATTCAAGTAAACCGACATTTGTCCATTATAAATACTAACATGATAGCCTGCAGCATCAATGCGGGACACACTTATCAACTGTTTTGAAAATGTTGGAATGTATAGCACATCTTTCAATGTTACCTCTTTCAGTTTGCCACCCTCTCTTACCATGAAAATCACATCACCAATGCCCTGTATTAAGGATGTGCCCTCACCCATGGACACTTTCATGTTACTTACAGGTCTTAAGCCCTTGAAGAGAGCTTTTTGGTTACAAATGTGATCGGTTGTCGCCAAATCAAGGTACCAATCATGTCTCTGCTCAATTGATGGCTTATTGACAGCATCCACGGTCAGAGCTTTCACTGACATGTCACTGAAACTTGATCTTTCATCTTCCATTCTTGATACATAAAATGCACCTCTCTCGACTATGTGACCTCCACGCTTACCACCACGACGATTTCTCCAACGACCTCCTCAGCCCCTGGACACGTTGTTGGTTGTAACACTTTGTGAATTCCTCACCGGATGAGGGCATTCCCTTTGGAAATGGCCGACATTGCCACAATTGAAGCATGACAGCGTACTCGCCGTTCTTGATGAACCAGGTGCCGCTGTACTTGACAGTGATCCGTTTTTGGTAGATCTTTTTCCTGGGACATACTTTTTTTGGAATGCAGCGAACGCTTTTGCGACATCTGCATCTTCGGAAAGACCATCCAGACTATTCATTTTTTGTCGATTGTATTCGCTTAACAATTGTTCCCGAACGAGTTTGGGGGTAAACTGGCTGTCTGCCCAATGATAGATCATTTGTACAGTATGTTCAAATACCTTAGGTAAGAAGTCCAGGTATTGGTAAGCGATTTCATTATCAATTACATCGACATTAATGTTTTTGAGATCCTAGGACTTTCTATCGACTCTCGCCAAAAACACAGCCATTTCTTCATCGGGCTTAAGTTTTAGTGCTAAAAATTCATGACGTAATTTAGCTTGTCGAGCACGTGACGCGGGCTGAAATACTCCTGCCAATTCAACCCAAGCTGCTTCAGCATCTGATGCAGTAGCTACGACATTCTTGAGTGCAGTAGACACAGACAAACAAATTAGGGCTGAGGCTTGTTCTCCACGAATCTTTCTATTTTGCCTCTCTTTCGCCGTTGCTTCTGGTTCAAGCGCAGGTTCCGTCCCATCCACAAACCCCCATAGGCCTTTTGGCATGAGTAGAAACTTTGCAGCTGTACATCATGTTTCATAATTCTCTGATGTGAGCTTCTATATGGCGATCGTTCCTGTTGAGCTGGTTTCCATAGCCATTTTAGGCCTAAAAACTGTGTGAATTGCAGGAAATCCAGAGTGATGGGTAATGCACTGATGTCACAAGCCTCAGTGAACACCAACCACATGGACAGCAGGCGTTGTTAATATAGGACTACACTGTCTTTTCTTTCCAACACTACCCTTCATTTGTCCTAAACCACTATTTGTAGCATTCCAACTAGTGTGGGTAAGCTTTTTAACATTAGTTCCACAATATAGACAAATGCTAGTAGCTACCTGCAGTTTAAGTGGCCGCTAGTCACCTACACTAGGAACACCCTCGATATGACGAAATCCAATGCAAGAATGTTACTATAATGAGGTTCCCTAAATAAACAGTCATAATCCAGTTTAAAACTTGAAATTCAGCATAACTGTGCATTATATTTATCCCAGGATACTTCATAACCACTCAAGATATCTTAAAACTGGTGGATGGCAGGAGATTAAGGTTGAATCTTGCTGGCAAAGCCACACCATACACATATTGATACACCACAAAGCCAGTCCAAACCACGCTCTGCTACCGCTTGTTGAAATATCAATGGCTGTGGCTTTGTCAACACAATATAAAGTACATACCCAGCTTGTTATTCAACCATTTATTGTCCATGGAAGACATTAGGTAGGGCTACAACATTTGCAACTTGCATGCTGCTTCCAACCATCAAACCTTATCCACCACCTAGGGGCAGCCATCTTGGAATTACACATCACACTCAAAACATGAAACCACCAAAACAGGAAGTGCAAAAAAAAAAAGATTATGCCCCCTTTTAACAAACTATTTAACATAGGAATAAACTGAACCTTAATGAATCAATAGCAAAACTATTATACATACACAGAGGCTTTAAACCTAATTATGCAAGAATATGCAAGGGGAAGTTGTAATGCAAAAATTAATACTGGTCACATGACCCAACAGATCCCCGTTAACACTCCAGCTGCACAACTTTCCCCGTTCTCCCCAGAATGGGATGGAGTGCGGTGGACAAATAAAAAAGGTAAGATTCTCATCTAAATAATTAACGCGGTAAAGCTTTGAGTGATAAGTCTAGGCGAGTTGCCTGGCGGTTGTTTAATAGTCTGCATAACTCTAACTAATTTTATTTCTTTTAGGTTTACTACTCCTTGCGTGATATAACCGTGTTGGATTTCTGTACATTTCCCCATTCCCACCAGATTGGGATGGAGTTTGGGTGGTATGTAAAAAAGGTGAGACTTTCTTAACTTTGAGTAAAACTTGACGATTGGCATGGTTGCATCCAGAGTTCATTCCGTGCCATTTTATGTATTTTATTTATAGATCCCCGTTAACAAGCTGCTGTTGGCATCCCAGCTGCACTATTTCCCCATTCCCCCAGAATGGAATGGAGTGCGGTGGAGAATAAAAAAAGGGAGATTCTCATCTAAATAATTACGTTAACGGGGTAAAGCTACGAGTTGATAAATCTTGACGAGCGAACTTAACAAGAGGTACAATAATTGAACGCTAATTTAGAATAAATAAACTTAGTCTTAACTCTTTGAATGTCGTGAAAGTTAATTTTCACCGTTTTTAATTCACAATATTTTTGGAGAGGGGGAAGAGAGGTTGTAACTTTTTATATAACGTGATACGACGTTCATGGCACTCAAACAGTTAACCGTACAAAGAGCGAGGGAAATATTGTTTTGCGCTTCACTGTGACTGAGGATGGAGATAATTACCAACTAGCCATTAAGCACTGTGTGGTGTGAATTTTAGCTGGTGGTCGAGTGGTTAACCATCTGGTCCCTAATAATTATTTTTAACAAACAAACATATATCTATAACAAATATACAAATAATTGAGTATATTCAGAATTAATATAAAGGGCTGAATTATCGGCCCGTGGGCCCCGGAGGGTTAATACTCAAACCCCTAGGACATAGTTAGTGGTCTGGTAGTTGTTTATACGTAATAATCAAATTTATCATTATAATGAAAAAAAATATTTCTTTTAGATTTACGATTTGCTGCATTCCAACGGTTATACGAGGAATTCAATTAAAAATTGCATGTGTGACACAACTATCAGTGGATTTTTCATTTTCTTGAGAAACTAAGTAATAGCACCCATAAGTTTAACGCACATTGATTTTTTTATTATTGTTTAGTTATTTACGATTTTTTTTAAAATTTGGTTTGGTTATTTATGAATTATGTTTTATTTCAAAAAGGTTAATTTTGGGTTTAACTTGTTTTGAATATTTCTTATTCATTCATAGATCCCTGATGGCTGGATGGCCATAAAACTTCCCCGTTCCCCCAGAACGGGATGGAGTGAGATGAACAATAAAAAAGGTGCGATTCTCATCTAAATAATCACTTTAATGGGTAAAGCTATGAGTAATTCTTGATTATCCTTTTTATTTATTTATTGAAAGAAGTATATATAATCAGGATAGGTTTACAGAGAGAGTAAACGTTTTATTTCTAAATTTCTGATTTTCCTGCACCATTATTTACATTGGACTGATATGCTGCGCATTTCATGTAATTATTTTTATTAAGTTGTTTAATATAATTAATTATTTTTCTGCTCTCCACTAACGCCAACTCAGAGCTAGGTAAATATTATAGGGTAAACTTGCACTATACTGTGACTGAGGTTGGAGCTAATGACGTGACATAAAGCCCCCCCCCCCCCCCCCTGTACAGTTAGTGGTCTGGGATTTTCTTATAAGTCTTCATTTTATCATAATTTTATTTCTTTTATATTATCTGTTCTCACAGTGTTGGCTTTCTGTATTTGCCAAGGATATTCTGAACAGTTGTAAGTGGAATGATACAACATTATCAGTGGATTTTTCGTTTTCTTACAAACGTAAGTAATAACACCCATGGGGTGTTTAATGCAAACTGATTTAGATGTTTTTATTTTCTATTTTGTACGAATTATTATTTTTTTAAATTAGTTTGATTATTTCGAATTATGTTTTATCCAATCCTGGATCACCTCCGAATTAAGCGAATATTACTATACTGGCTTGTATTTTTTATAGATCCAGAAGAGTGGGTAGATCGGTACAGGACGCAACGTATGCTCTCATTGTAGACTATGTACCATTAGCAACGAGGCTCAGCAATCTACATTGCAATCTTAGCAATCTACAATCTACAATCTACAATCTACAATCTTGCAAACTTAGCAATCTACATTGGCACTTTGCCATTCGATGATCACATTCATCGTGCGACGCAAACCACACAGTTATTCATCCCTATTCAATGATCACATTCAATAATGCTGAAGGCATTTCGAATCAGAGGCACCTGCTGCTTCAACTCTGTGTTTGTTTGGTGTTGCTGCATCCATTGTGAGGGGTTGTTCCTGGTCTGTGAAAGAATGTATACCAATCGACTGCCTCTTATGCCAACTTACAGTAACTGAAACATAAAAACTACTTGGATGTTGCATCTCTTTTTTACGCACTGGGTCCGAATGCTCAAAAGAAAATATTTCTTACCCACTCGAACTAACTAAATGGACTTAGTGCTCCGGCACACTTTGTCCAAATTTCATGAAAGGTGGGCTCATTTTTCCGAGCGCTTGCAGCCGGTTTTAGTTGGAATATTTTTAAAAATGTATGAGAACCAACTTTCTCTTTTTTAAGTGGTCAAATGGTGGACTGCTATACTGTGCATTCTTGTATTTATTTTTTATAAATTATTACGCACTTTATTATTCTTCCATCCATTTTATTCAACACACTAATTTACTGTGTATTAGTGTATTTTTTAAAAAATAAATTATTAATGTGTATTCTTATTAAGCACATCAACTCCAAGGATTATGTTTAGTATAACATATTTGCATTCTTTTTCTAACTAACAAGACGTACGTCTCTGGAGCTGTGGTTAAATACATCATATTTAACGCACTAATTTACTGTGCATTAATAGTAAAATAGTTAACATATTTCATTATTTTCAGATGACACATCCAGATCGATTTTTAACTGTATTTTTAACTGTATTTTATTTTAAACTGTATTTTAACTGTATTTTTTAAAAACTGTATTTCAACTGTATTTTAAACTTTGGTATTTTTAAACAGTGTATTTTTAACTGTATTTAAACTGAGTATTTTAACTGTATTTTAAACTGTGTATTAAACTGTTTTTAAAACTGTGTACTTTAAACTGTGTATGTTCGGAGTATTGTGTATACATTATAAAGAATTGTCGGTATGTACGTCTCTGATGTGGAAGAGGTTAATACATGACATAAGTTTATAACGACTATATTTCACCCCTTTAATCTTTGTATTCATTCAATAGAAAAATGATAAAAACACAAGTTGAATAAAAGGTAACTAACTACCCCTTGTGAATTATTAACACATTCGATCGACTATTAATAATATGCACAAGATTACAGTATACCATACATTATTTTAATGTATATTTTTTTGTCAACATTTTATTAATACTTTTATGTATGAACATAGATTCTGCGATGGTTTAAAGTACTAGTCTGAGAAGGCGCTGTACCTACTTTAAAATAGTCAAACGCAGCAATGTCTGGTGTCTTGATAACCGTTACACCATTTTCTGAGCTCCCCAACAGTAATAGATCGTTGATATAGGTGCAATAAGTCGACGCCACTCGTCCAACGTACTGACCGTCTTCTGTGTAAGCTTCGACAATTTTGAGAGTAGGTTTTAGTTCGAATATATCGCCCATTTTATATTTGGTCATATCAACAATTCCCGATTTTTGACCTTGTTGGTAAACGTGTATTATGAACGGATCGACGAGTACTTCTTCGTTCCACGGCTTGTTTTCGTCCACTAACCAAGGGGTGAGGTGCAGTCCCAGCTCATCATTGACCAGTTTCAATCTATTCACCTCGGGAGGAAGCTGGTACTGCCTTCCACGACCGAAATCGTGTACGAATATGTACTTATCGACACTATACATGCCTACGTAGTGTAGAACAGCTGCCGTGGTTTCTCCTTTTTTCAAAACTCCTTCGTAGATGTTGTCCTTGGTGTTGGTGGTTCCCTTACAATCGAGGAGCTTTCCTCGTCCAAACATATATTCGTTATTCACCAGCGCTATATTTGGAGGTTTTTCTATATTTGGGTTCAGTTGATTTAATGCCTTTACGTCCACGTAGCTAGGATCTATGTATAGTCTCTCATTTACTTTTAGCACGGGAGGATGAGAGTCATCGCGTCCGTCATGAAACGTAAATAGTTGCCTGATCGGGTTATATAACTTTTGCGATTGTGAACTAAACGGGCATTAGAAGGGGAATCGTTATACACGAAGGACATAGACCCATCCTCGGACTCTAGATACATGCCAGTGGCGCAGTGTAGTTCCCCGATTTTCTTACCAGTGTAGAACACGGAAGCTGCGGAATATATTTTGTGTTCTTCCGTTCTGGTGGAAAGAGCAATCTTCAAGACATCGTCTTCGCTGACACCACCTTTAATTTTTCCGAAGTCGACTTTCCGCAGATCCATTTCCGTGAATAAATGGACTTGCCCCGTTTCGAAAAGACGAGTCTCTATTTCGAGCAACTCTTGCAATTTACTCTTTTCCAGGTTATTGATGAGAGTTGTAAGGTCTTTGCCGGATGCGCTTGTCGTCAGTTCGGTGTAGCGCTCTACCTGCTTCGTAGCGGTTACTGGTTCTGCTAGCAACCGCTTGGCCTGCAGGTTGAATTCTGCACTGTTGTGGTAGCTGTTACCTGCTTTGTCACATAAGTACCCCGAACTCGAATCCGAATCATACATTTTCATGTAGGCGTATTGTGGGCTGATGTCAAAATAGTTTCTGGTTCCGTGGAAATACATGCGCAGCGTGTTGTGGAAGAACGCGAATTCTATCACCTGAAAGTAACCGACTTCCATGTTTTGCGAGTTGACTATTACCGCCTCATAAATATTGTTGCGTATTGGGGCACCCAGTCTTATCTCGAGAGCATCTACGTCCATCATACTGAGACTCATATAAGCGCACCACTCGGAAAAATCCCTCGAGAAGCTTTCTATATTAGCTGCGGGTTTATCCGATCCCTTAGCAATATCGGTCAACAATTGGTCCAAGTATTCTGGATGGTTTCTCTCTAAGAACCTGACCAGTAACAAACCCCTCGGTAAACTAGCTCATCAGATTCAAACTTCAACATTGACGACAGTTCGGTATTACTTCCCAGTTTCAGCAATGCCTCTTTCAGTCGTTCTTTGGATATATCCTTGTCACCATATTCGATATATTCAGCTATTCCGGCCTTTAGCAACGTAAGTAGTTTTTCCGTCGTGCTCGCCAAGAGCGCGTATACTAGCTCACACTTAAACCATAAATCATCGGGTTTATGTAAACATAAATGCGCGACTGGGCAGAATCTCCCTTTACAGTCGAGTACGTGATTCCACCATTATCAGTACTGATACCTAGTTCAGGTCCGTTTTTCTCGTAAGAATTTCGGTCCTGGAAAATGTATATTTTAAAATTCATTCTGAAGAAGGGGTCCTTGTCTAGTGGACAGAACGATTTTTGAAATGCGCCAATAAGGTCGGTCAGTTTGTTCTCTATATCGACCAACTGGGTCTTCGTCAAATGGGAATAGCACACTATATACTTCACGTTCAAGTCGGCATGTTCGCGTTTGAAAGAATTTGGAAAAGACATGGTTTTTACGATGCTGATCTATATTTATTTTATAATACTATTTTTTTTTACTCCAATGAGACACAAAATGTTTACGAAGCTTATATCTATTTACCCTTTTTTATTAATATAATTTTTTAACCACAATGAGAACACCAAGACTAAAGTTGTGCCATTCACAAGGGAATAACTGGATAATACAGTACTGTACAATTACACTTAGTGTTTGGGTGTATTTCATCTTTAGTGTGTGAGCTAGTTTCATAACGAGAAATTGTCCCAAACAAATAAAACGCCCCAAAGAAGAGTTTTTTTTACAGGAGCAGCACATTATAAAACTCTCCGCACCAGTAACAATACCAGATGATTCCATTACCTGTGTAAGCTTCAGTTGTTTGGAATCTCTGTACGATTCTAGTTGCACATCTCTGAACTCTTGCTGCACTAAAGAGTAACTAGATGATGAACCAGGGCAAGTACCCACAAATAAAACTCTGAGGGTATAAATAAAGCAAGCTTCCTCTGTGTAACTGTAACATAAAACTTTCGTCCTCTTTATGCACCTAGTTGCACGCCTCTTATATATTAAAGAGCTATTTACGCAAGAGTTTTTGTGTCACTGGGACATAGGGAAATTTTGTTTTACTTAACCTGGAGGATGGCTTCATCTATTTGCAGTGATAGGTTCTGTCCCGGCCTGGACAGAATGTGTTGTGCCTATTTTGTAAAGCAAGGTCATATTACGACCCACATGTACTCAATGCTACATTATTTATTTTATTTTTCTTCAACTGGAATGGGTTGACAAGGGATGTGAACAAGAAAAACTTGAGACTGGAATGCAGGCATGGGAGTGAACAAAAAAATCTTAACCACACCAACTCCAGAGACGTACATCTTGGTAGTTAGAAGAAGAATGCAAATATGTTATACTAAAGATATATTCTTGGAGTTGATGTGGTTATATTGTAATCTACTGGAAATGGGAGAAAAACGAAGCATATCCATTTGTGTTGCCCTTTGGACTTCATAAAATGCGGATATAAAGCCAGAAGGTTATACAGGCTTTGAACCAAATGTTGGGAATGAATTGTTCGTTTTTTGAATAATTTAAACCTGCAACGAACCAGTTTTGTTGCAGGTTTTAATTATTCAAAAGAAAAGAAAGAAAAAATTCATTTAAACGATACGTGTGCTTTGAACCAACATTTGGTTCAAAGCACATACCACCTTCTAGCTTCACATCCTGAAAATAGGTTTGCATCCTTATGGTTCTTCAGCCAGTAAATGTAACAGTTCATATTATCAGCTGGTAAATTTTACACCAACATATTTTTATTATTTTACACGAAAGATTCCATAAAATGAAACATACTTGAAACTTAAAAAATAATAAAAAATGAAGGACGTAACATGGAAAAATACTGGACAGAAAATGGAAAAATAACAAAAAAATGACACAACATGGAAAAATACTGGACAAAGCATAAAAATAAAGGACCCATATGACTACAAACATTTTTACTTGCTCATTTCTGTCCGACTACCTGAATGGGATCCAGTGGGAAAAAAATGAAGGACACAGTGAGGATTCAACATTTTTACTTAGTTCTTTTGACTGTCCGAGTGGGGAATTAAAGCCTACCCATTGTGGGATTGGGTTTAATACCAAGTTCGGATAATCCGATATTTGAGTTGAAAAACTTGAATAGGTTTGCATTCTTTTTTAGTTTATCATTCTCAAGTTCTTGCATTGCAGTAATAGTTTTGTTTCCGCTGGCATACAAGCAGAATCCCTTTAAAATATGAAATATGTGCAGTTAATATCAACAACCGGTAAACATATACACCAATTCTTACGAAATATTTTATTACTTAAACCACTGAAAAATACAATAATTAAGGACACTTGAAAATGATATAAATGAAAAACAGTGAATAATAAAGAAAAACGAATGACACAATATGGATGCACATTGTCTTTCACAACTCGTTGTGGAAGTTCACTAAAATATTTCTAGCATCTTTCTAAACCTCAACAACTTCCCGGCGCAATATTTGTGTAATAAGAACATTTATTCGCTTATATTTCATTTGGGTAACATGACCCAGATTAAAACCAATTCCTCTCCAGAGCACTGGTCTGTATATCCTTCATTGCTATGAAAAATGAGTGCGTAAATGAAAGTTTAAAATCATCATGTGAAATATTTTTTTCTGGGTTCAATCTAACAATCAGAAATAAATTAGAACAATTAGAACAATTAGAAATAAATAAATGAAACTTTTATAGTTTCAAACAAATCGTAACTGAGATACATCCTTCAAGGAAGTGCAACTGAGATCCATCCCCCAAACACTTACAGGGAAACATAGTGCAACTGAGATATATACTTCAAACCCTTACAGGTAGCAGGGAATAAAAGTGTAACAGAGATACATTCTTCAAACACTTACAGGTAGAAGAGAACAAAGTGCAACTGAGATATATAATTCAAACGCTTAAAAACCAGGTGGCAGGAACCAAAGCGCAAATGAGATTTATAATTCAAAATTTTACAGGTAACAGGGTAAAAGTTTAACTGAGATACATCCTTACAGGTAGCAGGGAACCAAAGTGCAACTGAGATACATCCTTCAAACTCTCCGGATACCCCTAGTGTAGTCTCAGCACCTAAAATAGAAAGCACTAGATCTGGCCAAAAACCCCATTAGTAATTTTGTCCATTCTCTATGACGGGATTCTAGCTTTTGGACTTTGGATGGACTGCTGAAAACCCTGATTAGTAATTACGGTATTTTATCACTTCTCCGAATTTTCATGCTGGGTTCTAGCTTTTTGGACTCGGGTACTGGCACCAGAAATAGAAACACTAGACCCTATCGAAACCCCCATTAGTATATACAGTATTTCTCCATGCCGGGACTCTAGCTTTTTTGACTGGAGTCCCGGCACCGGAAATAGAAACACTAGATCCTCGAAACCCCCATTAGTATTTACGGTATTTCTCCATGCCGGGACTCTAGCTTTTTGGGTCCCGGTAGTCTCAGGTTGAACCTGAGAGGTGCTGCGTATTGATCTAAGTTTGAAATAGAGAAACTGAATGACGGTGTAAATAGGCTCTGGAACTATTTTTTGTGTTTACTCCATGGCCAAGGACTAGTTTAAGGTACACTTTTCGCTCGCTCGGCGTGCGCATCGATTTCGGTTAAAGAAATCGAGTGAGGGTGTAAACAGGTTGTGGAACGCTTTTTTGTGTCTACTACCTGTCCATGTACTAGTTTAAGTGACCCTGTCTGCTCGCTCGGCCTCTTTAGTCTACAGTGAAGCTTGCTACGTTGTGAAGGTTAGTCGCCTTGGGGTAACTCGTTGTAGGGTAGCTGCTACTTGGGGCAGCTAGGTGCTGCAGGAAAGCATTCATGGGGCTGCTAGGTGTTGCGGGAAGTCTTTGTGGGGCAGCTGTAGGTTGCGGGCGAGTATTCGTGGGGCAGATCAGGTAGCAAAAGGCAGATCAGGTAGAAAAAGGCAAATCCACGTTGTGGAGTTTCGGATTTTTTCAAAATACTATATATCCACGAAAAATTGCTCAAATTTGAAAAGTAAGGTGTCTATGGAGTAGCCAGAGGACAGAACTTTTCCTACAAACTTTGAAAACGGACATTTGATGAATTTTTAACATAGAAATTTCCATAGGAAGGGGCCACTGTAATGGCCAATGTTGCACCAGTCTCGCAACTCGGTACAAAGGGTCGACTCCAGTTTAGAATGGGGATCTGCCAGCACGAAGGCAAGAGGGATCCGTCATTCACCACCAAAGCGTCGCCACCAGTCCAAACTGCTTGACCAGCCTAGAACGTCGGGGCCACAGTGCTCATCGGCCAAGTCTTCGTCGCCACCGGTCCAATGGTTCAACTCCACATCAGAATGGCAGGTCCAAACCCAAAGGCGAGGACCCAACAATTCATCATCAAGCATCGCCACTAGTCCAATGGCTACAACCAGCTTTGAGCAAAGGACCCACACGCCGTCCTCATCAACAAGCCAACCAATGCCGAGTTATGCCGTGCTATCATCCCGCCCGGTCGAAGCGGGATGATGATACGCCATCCAGGTTTGACGGATCTCGCACCTTATGGTTTTGCGCCACTCAGGTTTAGTTACAAGAACTAATCCCTACGACTCGCACGACACTGCCATCTGCCCTGGCCGATCGCGTCGCCGATGCACAGTACGAGATCGACACCGGCAAACACAATAACGACTACTCCACATCCAAGTCACAAAGACACGAAGGGAATCGGGAACTTTCTCACTACAAGTCCAGTATACTGCCGATTGCGTACCCGCCGCATAGCCAGTGCGCCCGAGATATTCCGGAGAATCATGGGACGATCAGAGACCTGACGGAGCAACCTTGGCAAGCCCTGGGTTACCTCTCTCTCTTTCCGATTCTCGCACTCAACATCGATGTTCTCCAGACACAGAGCAGCACACAACCAACAGCAGCTTCGGCAAATCAGCAACATTGCCCAGTAGCTTTCGCTAAATGAGGATTGATAGGGCGGAACATCTTTAAACTTCGTTCTTGGATGAGCCACAAACTGTCTCCGAGCACGACACTCGGTATAAGTACCCCGCCGAAACCCCCAAATGGGATCAATACAGTCTCAGACTTTCGGAAAAGACCAAAGGGATGCTATTCCGACCGCAGCCTTACAGCTTCACCTCGACCTGCTGCCCGGTGAGGGCCGACCCGCACAAGGTGGGCCATTCTGGTACCGTCGAGGTTACCCCAATCCCGAGCCCTAGTTGACGAGGAAGGGGACCTCGCCGGTCTGGTTGGACACCATGGCTTTTCCTGATTGCGTTCGAATTCCTCCCATTAGAAATGGTCATTTTCTTAGGACACCCATGGTGGAAAATGAGATGCTTGTCAGTGATCCTCCCGCAGGTTTACCTACGGAAACCTTGTTACGACTTTTACTTCCTCATGAAGACAGGTTTCGCACCTCGTTCCAACACGGAGCGGAATGACACGAGGGCCACCGCAGCTACGTTAGTCCGAGGTACTCAACTAGTCATCAGTGGGTTGTAGCGACAGGCGGTGTTTACAAAGGGCAGGGACATATTTGACACGAACTGCAGACTCGCGCCTACCTGGAATTCCTGGTTCACGGGAAGAATTGCAGACCCCGATCACAACCACGAACGATATTCTAAGATTTCCCGGAGTCCTCTCGGACAAGTAACTCTTTGAATCGCCCACTGTAGCGCGCCTGCGGCCCCGGACATCTAAGGGCATCACAGACCTGTACTGGCTCTCTTTCATGCGACTTTAACGCCACAAATCCCTCTAAGAAGTCGACTTTAGTGTCCTCAGCTACTACCAAGTCTATTTAAAGGCGAGAGTCACACCAGTTTCGTGCGGTAATTAACCGCTACCTCGCGCCAGTGGCTGTACGGCCATGCACC
>JAHWFP010032966.1:21513-35582 GCA_023313725.1 Lithobius niger
CACCCACTGAATCAAGAAAGAGCTCTCAATCTGTCAATCCTTCCAGTGTCCGGACCGGGTGAGTTATCCCGTGTTGAGTCGAATTAAGCCGCAGGCTCCACTCCTTGTGGTACCCTTCCGTCAATTCCTTTAAGTTTCAGCTTTGCAACCATAATTCCCCCGGAACCTAAAGACTTTGGTTTCCCAGAAGCTGCCAGTCGAGTCTTAGGAGTAACCCAGCTGATTGCTAGTTGGCATCGTTTATGGTTAGAACTAGGGCGGTATCTGATCGCTGAACTAGGGCGGTATCGATCCACTAACTTTCATTCTTGATTAATGAAAACATTCTTGGCAAACGCTTTCGCTTCGGTACGTCCCACGGCGGTCCAAGAATTTTACCTCTCGCGCCGTGGTACGAATGCCCCGCCTGTCCCTAATAATCATTACTTCGGGTTCCGAAAACCAAGAAAATAGAACCGAGGTCCTATTCCATTATTCCATGCTTGGCTATGCGGGCGTGGACTCGCCTGCTTGGAGCACTCTAATTTGTTCAAAGTAAATCGTCACCAGCCTGTCGTGCCAGTTGTTGCTACGGCAGTATGATCGTGAGGCTACGAGGACGGCAATTGTAACCAAAGGTGACCAGCAGCCTCGAAGCCAAGCTCCAACTACGAGCTTTTTAACCGCAACAATTCTAATATATGCTATTGGAGCTGGAATTACCATGGCTGCTGGCACCAGTCTTGCCCTCCAATATTTCTCTGACGTATTTATGATCGGTATCACACCAGCGAAGAGAAAGGCTAGCCAGGACTGACTTGTATACGTCTCATAACTACCTCCCCGTGCTGGGAGTGGGTAATTTGCGTGCCTGCTGTCTTCCTTGGATTTGGTAGCCGTTTCTCAAGCTCCCTCTCCGGAATCGAACCCTGATTCCCTCTTACCCGTAAAAACCATGGTAGGCGCCTAACCTCCCATCGCCAGTTGATAAGGCAGACATTTGAAAGATGCGTCGCCGGTGCTAAGACCGTGCGATCGGCTCCAAGTTATCCAGATTCACCAAATGGGAACGGACCCTTGCGGATCCGTATTGGTCTTGTTCTAATAAAAGCGCTCGTCCCCGAAGGTCGTAGCTGGTCTGTATGTATTAGCTCTAGAACTACCACAGTTATGCAAGTAGGATGGTACGATCTAAGGAACCATAACTGATTTAATGAGCCATTCGCAGTTTCATCTTGATTCGGCATGTACTTGGACATGCATGGCCTAATCTTTGAGAGTAGCGTATCACTACCGGCAGGATCAACCAGGTAATTAATCACCAACGGCCTCCTACAGCAGCACGATGGCAAGCCTTATAGCCGGCAACCCGCATACCTCGCAACCTTCCAGAGAAGGAGAGTGCGACACACAGACCACAAAGCAAGTCGGCAAGCCATCTGCCACACGCAAGAGCACGTTTTTCCACTACTCAAACGACATCCATCCAAAGCTAAACAAAGCCTCGCATTTCAGCCACAGCTCATGAACTCTAAGCCCAAAACGCAGAGGCACGAGGCAATCGAGTTAGGATCGTCCACTTACTCAAGCTCGAACACGGCTCAACATGCTACCCTTGTGTACCCGTCCATAGCCTGAAGACCGACGGAGGAAGGTTACGGTAGGGCCAAGCTGCTAACTCTTCCAGCATAACTCACCAGACTCACAGGCCTGCAGTCAACATCATCTCGAGCCAGTTCTGAGAGAAAGAGGGGCAGCCAGACTACTACGCAAGTGAGTCCAGTCCCACACCATTTCCAAGCTCATCAGCTATGCCCAGGATACTACCCTTGTGTACCTGCCATGCAGCCAGTGTGCCTGAATCATCTAAAGAATCACGGGACAATCAAAGACAGACAGAGCAAGATTACGGTAGGCCCAGACAAGGCATCAGTGCTCATCCACAGTACAAGACCAGTCTCTTAAATGCATTCGCCGGCGGTCCGTGCACGACACACCCAACCTCTAAGGCCGATGCCAAAGGATCAAAGGCCCGCCCAAGGATCTATAGCACTAGAGCCGAGACTCCCAAGTCAGGTAATGGAACTGCTGCTTCCAAGCTCAAAGCTCGTCAAAAGCTACCATTCCACGAAATGTCATGCCTCTGGCACCCAAGTGCTAACACCTTCCGGCGACATCGCACAGCAAGATCAAAAAAGCAGCAGGTAAGTCTCAAGCAAATTCTGAATATCGTCCTTTTGTGTCACGCTCTTTTCGGTCACGAGGACGGGTGGTGTCTCTCGTATCGAGCGCATTTGTGGTTTTTCCATTTTTCTCCAGGTTCACCACTTTGGCAGAACCCCGCTTTCCATACAGCTTTCAAGCTCTACTTACCCATCTTACTTTCATTTATTTCGTACATGCAGTCACACGGTATCACAGTACCAAATCATCTTACAGAACTCTCTCAATCTCATCACTTATAGGTTCAGGCACGCTGCGCCGAAGCGCGGTCAGGAACACAGCTGCATGAGACAGCCGCCCTTCCATAGTGCATGCCTTCGGCAAGGTGAGGGACGCTGCTCTATGCCGTAATTGGCGCCACAGTGCATTTATCCCTCTGTGGTAGGGAAGAACGCAGTTTATATTAACCCCCTACATTGCCTTCGGGGTTCCCAGGAGTTCCAGCAAGCAATAAATAAAAAGATATACTGATTTTCCTCAAGAGAATTCATCGAGTACCAAAGTGTACGTTGAAGATGGAATTTAAGCAAACCCAGGGACTCCTTCCTTTAAAGTACCCGATCTGGCCTGACCAGCCTGCACCACCAGTTATGTGCCCAAATCATGCGAACAAGATGTAAACACATCCCGATGATGCTAGCCGACTTCGTGTGCCCAAGCGGAAAAAGTAAACACACTCCGTCATCGTAGCAGCTAACCCGTCCTTCGTGCCCCCGAAACATCCGAAGAAGATGTCGAGCACTCAGACCACAGAAAGCAAGTCAGTAACCGTTGGCACCCCAGTACTCCTTCAGTTAGGACACCGAGGTGGTTGAGAGCGATTCGGCCGGTCTGCACGGCTAAACAGAACCCTCGACTCTCAGCAGGTTTTAGTGGCATGGGAGAATAGCACATGCGTTTGTTTCGGACGCGCCAACCTGCTCTCCCCATTCCTTCAGCCGCCAACTTTTTCCACGTTCTGAATCTCTCTATTTATCGTTTGAAAATGGCATTCCTTCGGCCCACTTTTCAATGCTCTGTATCTCTCACTGAGCCCTTCTCTCTCTTCTCCAGTGTGGGTCTGAACTTTCATGGTTGAAATTGACATAGGTTTGTTAGCATGTGGCTAAACTTGGTGTTTAGAAGTAATCTTCCTCCATCTCTATTCGTGAGCGCGACTCATTTGGACTACTTAGGGCTCCAGATCACCCATATAAGACTCCCAAAGACATGGACTGCTTTCATTTAGTGTACGTCAAGATCACGTAACCACGAAGAGCTGATCTCTATTAGTGCTGGAAAGACTGAATGTGTCAGGACCATCATGTCACTCGCTTCTCACTGAACGTGTTAGGTATCACCAAGTCTTGCTTCTACTGCTTTCATACCACATCTCGCTTCTACCAACTTTCATTTAGTGCACATCAAGATCATGTAACGACGAGGGGCCAATCTAAATCTGCACTGGAAAGTCAAAAGGTGTCAGTCTGCCTACCGGACAAAATGAGAAAATAGGAAATTAGCAGTAATCGCAGTTGCCGAAGGGGACAGCACACAAAGACCGGCAAAGCAGACCATTACCCGTTCTAGTTGTTTCTCTCTAGGCTTTCTCTTTCTTCACTTCATTCATGCCCTCATACTTTGAATCATCGGACACTCTCACTCATCAGAGCTCACCTCCGTCCTGTCACTTGCTCAGCATGCTACCCTTGCCTAACCGCCCATGGCCCGAAGACCGACGGAGCAAGATTACAGTAGGGCTGGGCCGCTCTCACTCATTAGACCTCTTCTTGGACTTCTTGGACTTAGCCGACACCAAAGGGCGTTTTGTTGCGGATAAGCCTTCAATACCTTCGGCACCGAGGAGCGGCATTGCGTGCAAGCGTTCATGCCTTTGGTTGCCAGCCTACCTTCGGGCCGTGATCGGTGCTAGTCTCCAGACCATTTGCGGCATGGCCTTCGGTAAAAATGCGTCCTGGCACCTTCTTTGCCCACCATCTTCCAAAGATCTGGCACTCCTTCGGCTAAAATGTGACTTGGCGCCTTCTTTTCCCATCATCTGCTGAAGATCAAGCATTCCTCCGGCCAAACATGCACTCATTCTGCCAAAAGCCCTTTCGTACCACATATCTACTTCAATAACATAAGGTCCGACATGTATTTGGCGTACCGTGGCATTTCGGTCTTGCCAAGCTGCCCTCCATATCTATGATTTGGACCCTTACATCAACGTTGCTAATGCAAAAGAATGGGATTCCTACTACCGAAAACGAGAATCTCTAACCCGTGCCAAAGTGCGGTTTGGCGGCATGGAATAGCCAAAGTCCTGAACAAATCCTGCTTTGATCGGTTGCAAAACCAGGCTCATCGTGCGAGGTTCGAGATGCACCTAGCGTTGCTAATCGAAAAATCTTTGACAGCCACACGAACAGTTCGTGTGGACTTAGCCAAATTCTCGCCCTTCTGACCCACTTGTTCAGTCAGCTCAAGTTTCCAATGAGGTCACTACTTCTTGTTTTTTTTTACTTAGCTAAATTCTCTGAACCATAATTTTTGACCACAGCAAAAAGCCCCAGCTCACCCAGCATTCCGGAATATGTGAGGAAATGCTTAGGGAGCCGGGGGCTAATTCGCCACACATGCATCAGTGTGGGCTGCCTCTGTGTAATGGAAAATGTTGCAGGCTGGGTTAAATGTCTTCTGACCCACATTGCAATCGTATCTTATCGGAAGTCGATTTTGGCTGAAAAAGATATGTCCAATCCAAAATTGCGGTTACTGTTTGAGAAAATGCCTTCTGACTCGCGTTGTGATCTGATTTTGTTCTTAGAGACCTACAACAACTTATCGTGTTAATACAGATGTCCAGAAAGTACTGTAGGGTTTCAGTTGTGTCCCGACCAGTGGCGGACAGGGGCCTGGTCTGCACGTGTGTTCGTGTCAACATGGAATGAGGGCGTTCCCACTGGTCGGGTGAGACAGCTCAATCTCTGTATATGCGGTGAAGGTTTTTTGCCCTCGGCACTGGTGTCCCATGTCCAGTGTGTCCTCCGACAAATAACCTTGATTCTTTGGAAACTACCATCGACTGATGCGATAAAGTTTCCACACCCTTGCGTCAGTTCTGCTCGGTTCTTCGGGGAACCAACCCAATGTTATGATCGGCTCATCTGCTATTTGCATGATAGCGGGCACGCCCGCAAGCCATTTGATGCCATCGACACACCTGTTGCTAGCTTTCAACCCCAAACACCAAAAGGCGTTTTGTTGCGGATAAAACGTCACTAACTTTGGCAGCGAGGAGCGGCATTGCGTGCAAGCATTCACGCCTTTGGTTGCCAGCCTACCTTCAAGCCGTGATAGTGGGCACGTCCATATGCAAAGATACCATTTGCGTGATAGCGGGCACGTCCTCAGGCCATTTGATACCATCGACATACCTGTTGCTAGCTCTCAACCCCCGACACCAAAGGGCGTTTTGTTGCGGATAAGACTTCATCTTCGGCACCGAGGTGCGGCAGTGCGTGCAAGCATTCCCCCTTTCGTTGCTAGCCTTCCTTCGGGCCATGATAAAACTCTCGTCTCCAGACCATTTGCGGCATGGCCTTTGGCTAAAATGCGACCAGGCGCCTTCTTTTCACATCACGTGCTGAAGTTCTGCCACTCCTTTGGCTTAAAAGCAAGCAGTCAACCTCGAAAGCCACAGCCGCGTCATATCTCGGCCGAGCGTGGAGCCTTTCGCACGTAGCAGTACTCTAGGTACATGCTTTCGGCTAAAATGCGACCAGGCGCCTTCTTTTCCCATCATCTGCCTAAGGTCTGGCACTCCTTCAGCTAAAATACGAGCATTCAGCCTCAAAAGCCACGGCCGCCTCATGCCTTGGTCGAGCGTGGAGCCTTTCCCACATGTCGGCACTCTAGGTACATGCTTTCGGCTAAAATGTGACCAGGCGCCTTTTTTTCCCATCATCTGCCGAAAGTCTGGCACTCCTACGGCTAAAATGCGACCGGGCGCCTTCTTTGCCCATCACCTGCCGAACATCTGGCACTCCTTCACCTAAAATGCGACTTGGCACCTTCTTTTCCCATCATCTGCCAAATATCAGGCATTCCTCCAGCCAAACATGCACTCATCCCTTTCATACCACATATCTACTTCTATAACCCAAGGTCCGAAATGTATTTGGCGTACCGTGGCTTTTCGGTCTCTCCGAGTTACCCTCTATACCTATGATTTGGACCCCTACATCAGCATTGCTAACGCAAAAGAAGGGAATTCCTACTAACGAAAACGAGATCCGCTAACCCGTACCAAAGTGCGGTTTGGCGGCATGGAGTAGCCAAAGCCCTGAACAAATCCTGCTCTGATTGGTTGCAAAAACAGGCTCGGCCACGGGAGGTTTGCGAGTGCACCTAGCGTTGCTCACCGAGGCAAATGAACCACCAGGCAAGATCGTCCAAGGCATGCCGAAGGAATCCCTACACTCTCAGGGAGACACAGGACAGAGCCGCACTTTGATAGGCCAGCTAGTACAGCCAGAGCTACAGTGAGACTACTGTCCCTATATACCCTGTGCAGTGCAGTTAGCGTTGCTAACGCAGGTCAAATCGCGAACCAGAAGTGCTAGAAGTCTGAATTTTGGAAGGTTGATAGGTCTTTCCATAGCCGATGTAACAAGCCTAACCCCATCAAAATCGGACGAATAGTTTTCGAGCTATTCGAAAAAAACCTGCGACAACGAAAAAATCCGTGAGCTGCCCCCCGGATGGCTTCTGCCACGTACACACGAAACCAGCGTTGCTAACGCAGGTAGGGTCACGCGGTTAAATGGTCGGGGCTCAAAAACTGGCCGTCTAAACTTGATGAAACTCGGTGTCAGGGTAGCCCTCGTGCGTACG
Organism: Lithobius niger; assembly: GCA_023313725.1. Classification (NCBI taxonomy): domain Eukaryota; kingdom Metazoa; phylum Arthropoda; class Chilopoda; order Lithobiomorpha; family Lithobiidae; genus Lithobius; species Lithobius niger. The sequence continues at coordinate 28,594 of JAHWFP010032966.1, forward strand.
CACATTTTAAGCCCAACCACAAGTTTGTGAGACCTCTGTGAGCCGAGCTATTCATTAAAAAACCCTGCACTGCGTTCGTGTGTCAAAACCTCAAAACCAGCGTTTGCTAACACTGGAAAAATGAAAAGTGCTCGGATTACGGCCAAAATTGGCATGCTCCAGGGGGACGATGCTAGATGGACGGTCCTAGAAGATAGGCGCCCTCGCACCAACCCTGTCTCGCTGGTGACCACAGAGGCACTTTTCGTAGCATTACGGAAGGTACGGAAAATTGGTTAAAGTGTCGGGGCTCAAAAACTGGCCGTCTAAACTTGATGAAACTCGGTGTCAGCGTAGCCTTCGTCCCCGCGCACATTTTAAGCCTAACCACAAGTCCGTTATATCTCTGTGAGCGGAACTATTCGAAAAAAAACCTGAGATGCGTTAGCAATGCTGGTTTCACGTGTAAAAACGCGAAACCATCGTTGCTAACGCAGGAAAAATGAAAAGTGCTTGGATCATGGCCAAAATCGGCATGCGCGTGGGGGATGATGCTAGATGGACGGCCCCAGAAGATGGGTGTCCTAGCCCCAACCCTGTCGTGCTGGCAGCTAAAGTGGTAGTTTTCGTAGTATTACAGAAGGTACGGAAAAAAGGTCAAACTGTCGGGGCTAAAAAACTGGCCGTCTGAACTTGATGAAACTCAGTGTGAGTTTAGCCCTCGTCCGTATACACATTTTAAGTCCAACAGCAGGTCAAAAAATGGCTAAGTCCAACAGGTATTGCTGTTTCTCCATAACCACTCGTGTTTTAGGTCTGAAACTTGGTCCCCAGAGGTATTTCGACCTCCTAAAGCGATCTAGCCTATCCCCAGGTTTGTAGCTCGTCTCGTTCGTCCGCTATTGACGGTCGAAGTATTTACCATGGGATTATCCTATATAGGCCTACACTAAAAGACGGTTAGTTTAATAGTGCTCCGTCTACTAGGGCTGTGAGTCTGAAATTTTTTGGATGTCCAGGGGGTATGGCCAGATAGGTGCCGACCAAATTTGAAGTGTCCAGGACGTTTGGTTGGGATTGGGGGACTTGAAAACAATAAAGAGCACTGGGCGTCAAAAGTCGGGATTTTTTCCTATGGGAGCTGGAGCTATGAAACTTTAGGGTGTCGAGGGTTCCATCAGCTGGGTGTACACCACATTTAAAGGGTCTAGGACGAATGGTTTGACATTGGCGAACTTGAAGGTCTGTGGAGGAGTTGATGGAGATTGCAGCAACAGCATGCGGGACGTCTTCCGCAACTTGGGTGCTGGCATCTCACGGCTAAAGTCTGGCATCCCTTGCACCGGGGACGTGCGTGTTGAAGCCAGACGGTTACGTTAATCCGTCAGGTCTTTGATCGTCCCGTGATTCTTCGGAATCTCTCGGGATCACTGGCTGTGTGGCGGGTAGGTTACAGGTTGTATACTGGGCTTGTAGTGTGTGAGTGAAGCCAGCCCGAGGCCTGCCGATCATGTTACTCTGTCAGGTCTTCGATCGTCCCATGATTATTCGGAATCTCTCGAGCACACTGGCTATATGGCGGGTAGGTTACAGGTTGTATACTGGGCTTGGACTGTTTAAGTAAATGAGCAAACAAGGTACCAGCCAATTATGTTACTACGTCAGGTCTTTGGTCGTCCAGTGATTCTTTGGAATCACTCGGTCGCACTGGCTATATGGCGGGTAGGTTACATGTAGTATACCGGGCTTGTTGCGAGAAAGAAATTCTCGATTCCCACGGTAGCTCCGTGGTTTATGTGTGGAGTTGTTATTTGCTGGTGTTGGTCTTGTACTGTGCATCGATGACGCTATCAGCCAAGTGGCAATGTCGTGCAAGTCGTAGGGGTTAGTTCTCGTAACTAAACCTGAGTGGCGCAAAACCGTGAGATATGTCAAACCTGGACGGCGCATCACCATCCCACCCAGGAGGGATGAGAGCACGGCATAACTCGGCATTGGTTAACTTGTTAATGTGGACGGCGTGTGGGTCCTTTGCTCAAAGCTGGTTGCAGCCATTGGACTAGTAGCGATACTTCGGTGATGTATTGGTGGGTCCTCGCCTTCGGGCTTGGATCTGCCATCCTAATCTGGAGTGGCGCCATTCGACCGGTGGTGAAAGACCTGGCTGATGAGCACCGTAGTCCCGACTTTCTAGGCTGGTCGAGCTGTTTGGAGCAGTGGCGACAGTTTGGTGGTGAGCGATGGATCCCCCTTGCCTTCGTGCAGATCCACGTTCTAAACTGGAGTCGACCCTTCGGACTGAGTTGCGAGACTGGTGCAAACGTATGCTGTCCCATCGACGATCCCCCAGTCACCTTGTGAGGATAGATCCCTTGTCTTTAGGTACGACGTTTCGTTCTAAGCTTGTCGAGCTGTTTGGACTAGTGGCTTTGGTGGACATCGGCACGCCTTTCAAAACCGGCCAATGGACCAAGTAAGCAATACGAGTGGTAAGCACTATCGTCCTTTGGGTACACTGTTCTGAACTGGTCGAGCTATTTGGACTAGTGGCTTTGGTTGTGGGTCTTGCTGGCGAACTCCATTCCTCGTATGTCAAACAGGACCGAATTGCGAGACTAGTGATGAGCTGTGTAAGTCCGCGATGTTGAGCTCGATGTTCTAAACTAGGTTGGAGCTGTATGGACTAGTGGCTTTGCTTGGTGAAGATTGGGACGCCTTTCTAAACTGGGTTTAGCTGTTGGACCGAGTAGCAAAGACTTGGTGGTGAGCACTCGTTCCCCTAGAGGGTGTGCTGTCTCTGAGGTGCCCCTCTTGCACTCAGAACTGGTTCGAGATGTTGGCTGCAGGACTGTGAGTTTGGTGAGTCCTGCTGAAAGTGTTAACGACTTGTCCCTACCGTAAGCTTGCTCCGTTGGTCTTCGGGCTATGGACAGGTAAGCATGGGTAGCATGTCGTGCCGTGTTTTAGCTCAAGTAGGTGTGCCTTGCACGTCTCCGTCTTGGATTGGTAGTGCTCGAGTGGTGGGCGAAGTGGTTGTTGCTTTTTGTTGTTCCCTGGGATGCGTTGACCCGTGGTCGAATGGGTCTGGTGATGTGCTGGCAGAAATCGCTTGAACGTTAGTGGCTTGGCCCTACCGTAAACTTCCTCCGTTGGTCTTTGGGCTATGGACGGGTACGCAAGGGTAGCATGTTGAGTCGTGTTCAAGCTAGAGTATGTGGACGATCCTAACTTGCGCGTTCCTTGTGTCCGTGCCCCGGGTTGTGCTTATTAAGTGACAGCTGGACGTTTCTGAGTCCGGCATGTGTTGGCTGTGGGTGAAAGAGACTGGTGATGTGCTGCTGAAAGAGTTTGGTCCAGCTTATCCCTGCCGTAAGCTTGCTCCGTCGGTCTTCGGGCTATGGACGGGTACGCATGGGTAGCATGTTGAGCCGTGTTCGAGCTTGAGTAAGTGAACGATCCTAGCTCGACTGTGTCGTGCCTTTCTGTCTTGGATTTGGATTGGTCCCTGAGCTTTGCGACGCTTTGGTGGCGAGTGGTATGCCATTCCGAACTGGACTTGAGCCGATGGACTGGCAGCAAAGACTTGGCGTCGAGCAGCCTGGCCTCACCTTTGGGCTTGGAAGGTTCTAAGCTATTTGAGCTATTTGGACTGGTGGCAACGCTTTGGCAGTGAGTTGTGGGTCTGTCCTGTGGCCCATCTCCAGAGCATTGTCGGACCTAGTGGCGATAGTGGCGGTGAGCCCTTTATACTTGGAGAGGTAGTAGCAGCAGTCTCTTGGAACTGGTCATAGTAGTTGGACTAGTGGCTTCGTTTCAGTGACGAGTGGGATGCCATTCTAAACTGGAGCTGAGTCATTGGACCTGCAGCAAAGACCGGTTGGAACTTGTTGAAGGGCAGTCGTTGCCGATGCTAGACTTAAGTAGGTGTTTGACGAGATAATCATGAACTACCTGTCTGACGAGCTGGCTAGGTGTCGAACATTGGTACTTGTTTTCTTTCGCGAGTTTCGTCAAGGTTGGATGGTTGGAAAAGTGTAGTGATCCACCCAATGCCCGTCTTTCCTTCTGGTCTCAAAGGTTAGGCAATAGATGACTGTGGATCATGAGGTTGTGGTGGCGGGCCGAGACCACTATTTCCTTACTGACTTACTGACTAACTTACAAGCCTGAGGATGACCCTTACTGGATGATGACTTGGTGACATAAGCATGTAGCTAAGTCCAAAAAATGGGACTTTGTACTGAGGGATGGACTTGGTCTCAACCATCTCTGAATCAAAAGAGACCCGCATACTAGCCAAGCTCTGCAATGGTGGAGTTTAGCTTTTTTTACCCTTAAATGGTGACTGTTAACATCCCAATACCCAGAGAATTTGGCTAAGTCGAAGTATTGCCAGACCCCGCGTATGAGGCAGGGTTTGGCTTTTTCTTACCCTTACAATGGTGATGGTTAACATCACAACACCCGGAGAATTTTGCTAAGTCTAGATAGTGCCAGACCCTGCAATGGGCAGGGTTTGGCTTTTTCTCTGACTTTTTTTCATTACCCCATATGGTGACGGTTAAGATCGCAATACCCGGAGAAGTTGCCTAAATCCCACCCAAAGAAAACCCCTCACCCCGCAATCACCTGACACCTGGCATTCATCGCGGTTTCAGTCTCAGGTTGAGTCCATGAAGCCATGACGAATACCGGGTCCAGCGACAGTGAGGTTTGGGGCTTTTAGTCTTTTCCTGAAAAGTCAAAGTCACAGTTAGGCAAAGGAAAAACTTAATTCTGGTCAAAGGTTACAAGGTTTATTTGGTGTTGGCTGTACTAAGCTTTACAAGTTTAACGAAAATTCAGCCTAAAAATCGAGATCCTGGCGATCTTGATGCAGCTTCCAACAAGTTCGTCCACCGTGCCTTCTTCTTGAGCTTTGGTCCGTGCACACGTTCGTGCGACAAGTGGCGCACCACCAGATGGTCTCGTGCCATTCCTGTCTGTACTTCCTGGACACCTGGCATCTGCAGCTTCTCATACTCTTTTTGTGGCGATGACTCTGCTACCCAACACGGCTTGAAGTCTTATGGGGCATGTCTTCGTACTCGATTGATGAGTTGGTTGGCCAGCAATCTTCGGTAAGTCAGCTGGGAGCATTGGCCGGCCTTTTCGAGGCCTCAGACCATGACCATGTTGAGCCTGACGTTGACGAGAATCTGGTTGAGTTTCTGGAAGGAGAAGTAGCGGTGCCATCTTATCGACCTCCTGCCGACGTAGAACGAGGAGATGAGGTGATTGGCTATGTCCACGCCATTCATGCACTCCGTGTAAGTGGTGGCTGCTGGTGGGCAAATGACTATGTATTTCTGGCACCCGATGAGTCTTCCGACGGTACAGTTTCCGGCCAAGGGATCTACGTAGGTGCTGAGTAGAGGGATGGCCTTGGTGTCACACCAGATGCTCAGCAGTAGCCAGCTGTTCTGATGCAGGATACTGTCGCCACGTTCTTGTTCCTTCTTGAATTTGCACAACTCCTCCGTGAACTCGTATGGGTCTCCGGCAGCATTGGCACGTAGGCTCCCACATCCGATGGTTCCTAGTTTGGCGTAGAGGACCTGAAACAGCAGTGAAGAAGTGAAGCGGTGTCGCAGATGATGGTGTAACCCTGGTTGAGGTAGTGGCGCACGGTGTAGATCGTTGTGCGAGCCATCTCGTTGTTCTCGAGTTCCTCGGCGGGGTCTTGGGAGGGGACAATGGCCATGTGGCACTTTTTTCCAATGTGTGCCTCATCGTTGAGGATGTAACCATCGAACGGGTCGCAGAGAGTGAAGTGTTCAAAGCCAACCTTGATGGGCTTCTTGGGCTGGTATACCTTGATCTTGGATCTTCCAGTGTAAGCAGTCACAGACTCTTCTATGCAGAGAACTGCTCCGGGATTCTTGCACTTGCGGAATGCCTGGTTGATGGCCTCCATCATCGGTTGCACCTTCAATATTGCGTTCATGTCCTCCTTGGCCTTCTGCTCTTCCATGGCTTGCTGGAAGAGCAGAAACGATGGGATCTGGGCGTGGGCTATGCAGTCTGGGGATCGGTACCAGTGAAAAACGGTACTTCGGACAACCGGAAGTTGTTCCAAATTTATTTGAACCTTATTCTGGTCATGGTCGATCTGATGGAGTGGTTTCCCTGGTCTGGGGACGTGGACTAATACTGCGCCATCTCTGGCAAGCCGTTGTAACCCATGATTACCAGTATTCCGATGAAAGCCAGAAACTCGTCTTTCGTCAATGGTACCCACTTGGAGGTGGGATGTGGTTTTTTCCGTTTCAGCAATGTATGGCAGGCATGCATGGTTGTCGTTACTGCTATGTCTTGGCTGGAGTTGGAGTTGGAGTTGGAGTTGGAGTTGCGACGAGACGATCGTTGATGGTGTCTCCTTGGCAGCTGGCTCCTGGCTAGAGTTGGAATTGGGCCCTGCTTCTTCCCTTTGGATTTACGCCGGCTGGATCAGCGACGTTGACGGTGAGGACTGACTGGCTCCTGAGTGTCTTGTCCACCTCTGCACACATCTGCTCCAGCACCACCCATCCTGTGCTCGGATCTTCTGGGAGTTCTGTGCTTGGGTCTTCTGGGGGTTGTACTGATGGAACACTTGGCTGAGACTGTTTTTGGCTGAAACAGTGATTGACACATTGGATTATCCTGGCGTGGCACAACTTCTGGAGGTAGCCACTTCGAGGAGGCAAGCGTTTCCTTTTTTGGCACCGGGTGGCTCGGGGAACATATTACTTCTGTAGATCTTGTCGTGTAGTACGACTCACTAACGTCGTTTCATGGCTTCTAGTTTACTAAATTTCATAGCTAGTGGCGGTGATTGTGGGGTGGAGGCTCGACTACGTTGACTGTCGTTGGGGTGGCTCTTTCTTCCTCCTCCTCCTCCGACGAAACGATGGAGATTACCTCCTCGTATTCTTTACAATGGCCTATGAATCTACCTGAAAGGCCCTTATGGATGGGAACGAGTCCTC
>JAHWFP010032966.1:35592-45663 GCA_023313725.1 Lithobius niger
GCATTGGCATGGGAGTAGTGGCAAGGCTTCTGTTAATGTTGGAGGTCGTGGTGGGCTGTCTGGCCTTAGAGGTCGTGGTGGACTGTCTGGCCTTGTTTCTTACTCCTCACTGCTGCATGTCGTAAGGTAGGCATCGCATCGTCCTCTAACTCTGTTTCTTTTAGTTCATCGTCTAACTCATCCTCATCGTTGACTGATTCTTGGCTGCTCTCTTCGTAATAGTCCTCATTTTCCTCGTAGTAATATAGGTACTCTGATTCGTCTTCCCCGGCCACATCTGATTCTAGCATCGGCGTCTGTGCTTGGCTTGACCCGGCTGCTACTTCCATGTGGACTTCTGGTTGTGGTACTTCCAGCTGTGGTTTACTCGGAATTCCAGTGAGTGGCAAAAACCTGCAGTAAGTGATGTGGGGTGGTGATGGACGTGGTGGTAGTGGTGGAGGAACCAATGACTCGACTGTTGTGTTAGCCACGGCGATATTGTCCTCCACGGCCGATGGCTCCACCAGAGTCGAAGTCCCTGCATTGTCGTTTGGTCCTGATGTGTTGGCTGACGTGATGTTCCGTTTGCTGTGTTTGGCATTGCTGGCCCTGTTTTCCATGATTTTGTTGGTCCTCCTTACAATGAAATCTGAAGTCTCCCCAAATAATTCTATGAAAAAAATCCAACTCCTTGCTCTTCTTGTTGCATCTGCCAATGGAACTCATTGGAGGTCTGGAGAAACTTTTCTTGTCGTGGTACTCGCTCAGCTCTTCCATCCAAACCCGATGAAGTTGCCGCCGACTCTTGCTGCGGCGGGTAGGCCCTTATATACGGCTACGTGTGACCACTGCACATCCCTTCTGCTCAAATGCATGCAAGATCGAGAAGTAGTTGCCACATGACGCAGCATTGTGCAACAGCCACAGAACCCACATCTGGGTGCGGGATAGCAGGATGTGATTGCACCACGCGGAAAAGCAACCGGTCATGAAGGGCAATGGGCCGGAGATTGCCAGACGTTGCAAGGGATCATCAATTGTGTGGCTTTCGATAAAGCCGCATGCCGTTGTTGCGAACATGGTGTTTGGCATCGGAAATTTAGGGGGAAGACGGAGAAGCCCACGCTTTGCTACCCCACATGCGGGTTCGAGACCAAAAAACCAAACAAGGCAGGAACAACATGAGAAAGGAGTGGTGGGGTGATTGTGGGATGGAAAATGGAATTTCCGACGGAAAAGCTGATCAATAGACAGGTTACAAGGATCCCAGTTTGCTGGAGGTTCCTGAAACAGTGTTGCGGAATGGCTTTATACTATAATAATAATATATATATATACATTTTCCACTAGAATTCGGATGGTTACCGGAAGGGTTATGAGCCACTAACACCGTACCAGGAGAAGGGATGGGTTGGGGGGAAGTGAAATTCCTGACGAAATTTGTCGTTTACAATGGCCGACTAAGAAAAGGCTCAAGTTTTTCTGATTTAAGCGATTTGCGAAATCCCTCAAGGTTTTCTTGCACATAGTTTCGTATTTTAGTGAATTCCAGATAGGGACGTATCGTATCCCAAAGAAATTTTTTCTACAGTCGTGACTGGATTCTTGAACGGCTAACTTCCATGGGTGACCACATGTTACATTGCGATGTTGTAAATGGTCAAAGAAGGTCATATCAATGCTAATTAAGCCCCACACAATTCTATAAGTCAACACTTGGTCATACCTAATTCGGCGTAACTCCAACAATTCCAGTCCAGTCCTAGCACGGCTTTCAATATGGTTTACATCACGGAGCCGTGGGAGGATTTTTGTAAACTTTCTTTGGACTAACTCAATAAGGTCAATGACCTTTGCGAGATGTGGCGACCATACCGGTGTTGCATTTTCAAGAAGTGGGCACACAAAACCTTAAATGCCCAAATTTTATTTTTCAATTTCCAGACGTAACACATCTGTTTACCACAGCCAAATGCCGAAATGCCAGTGCACTCACCTTTTTTGCAGTGCAACGACGACTTCATGTCTTTGGTGTACCAAATGCCAAGGTCTCGAATCTCATTTACCTGCGGTAACACTATTTCATCGAGGGTATAGGGTTATCCCGGATTACTATTTCCAATGTGAAAAGTAAGACATTTCACGATGGGAAAAAGTGGCATCTGACAATTATTTGACCATAAATATACCTCGGAAATTGCCTCCTCAAGGCATGAAGATGTACTGTTTGTAAGATTTTCGGTCCCCATCTTAATGTCATCCGCAAATTTTACACCAAAAACAGGTGGCATATCAAGATTTAAGTCATTTAAGTAAATGAGTAAAAGAAGTGGCCCAAGAACCGACCCCTGAGGAACGCCACTGAGTACCAGTTCTCTGGTAGAAGAGGTTTGATTTATAATAAATAACCTGTTGGAACGATCCTTAATGGAAAGCTTCGAGCTAACTCAGAAGTTTTCCACTAATACCGCAGCCGTTTAACTTCATCAGCAATTTTCGATGTATTACCGACACGAAAGCTTTTTTAAAATCGAAGTATACGGTATCACTAGCTACGCCAACATCTAGTGCGGAGGTCCATTGATCAAGCCAGCAACTGGAGCGCGGCCGACCTGCCTGGAAGGAATCCAAACTGATCATTTCGAAAGACACTGCATGCATTTAAAAAGGCCAGAAGGGTATCTCTAATGATAGCTTCCATGATCTTGCATGCAACACAGGTCAATGCTATTGGTCGATAGTTTTGTGGGTCTGATGGCGAGCCCTTTTTGAAAACAGGAACCACATTTGCATGACTCCAGAGATTAGGCAGTTTACCCAGGTCAAAAGACTTTGTAAAAAACTTTGATAGTGGTTGGCTAATTTCATGAGCTATCTGTTTCAACAAAAAAGCTGAAAGTTTATCCGGACTACAAGACCGGCTCGGCTTCATTTTTAGAATAGCTTTAAGAACCGTTTCCTGCACAAAGTTTACCCAGGAGCAAGTTTCTCAGGTTTAGGATTTTGTGAGAACGCAAGATTTTGGCTCCCATCATCAGTTATAGTATTTGCAGAAAAGATTTTACAAAGAGCATCCACCTTAGAGAAGTCATAATTAGAAATTTGCCATCCACTTTGAAAGGCGGCAGTGTTCTGGTTGAGTTTGTTTTTAACCTTTAGAATTTGAAAAGGGCTGCTGGGTTTCGCTCTTGAATGGCCATTTTTTTCCTTCTACTATGCCATTCCTCAGTAGAAACGGAAAACAGTTTCCTCTTGGTGTTATAGGCGAGCAGTGTCGCAGGGTTTTTATCCATTTTACACTGCCTCCATATCTTTAATTTGCAACGTTTTATTTTATTTAAAAAGGCTGGATATTTACTTTTGCCAGAATTGGGGCCCTTGCTTGATGCTAAACAGCAGTTATCTATGTAGTTTGCCACAATGGACATGAAACAACACCATGCATAGTCTATAGAAGGATGGATCGAAACAATCAAGTTTTCCCAGTCCAACCAACTAAGAGATGCCCTCAGGCTGAGGAAATCTATTTTATATTTCGAATGACTTCCACAGAGTTTATCAACTCGAGGCGCTACTTCGCCATTTAATAGATTTATTTTAAAAGTTACAACACAATGGTCGCTGTTTCCGAAATGGCTTCCTACCGCCAGATCGAAAATCAAGCGATCATCATGCATAAAAACCAGATCGAGAATGTTTATACCGCGTATTGGTTGTTTAACCAGTGTTGTCATACACCGAGGAGCAGCTCAGTGAACAGTCGGTGGTTTGGATCAGCGGCATAGTTTCTCTCCCAATCGACAGTTGACAAGTTAAAATCTCCAAATAGAACGGTTGTCTGGCCAGGCACAACAAATTTCAAAATAAAACTACAAATATTGTTTACCTCACTAGTGATTCTGCTGTCAGGCAGGTAGCAAAAAACAAAATTTAGTCTGTCGTTTGGCAAAGACATCACAATCCCCTCCACAGCCGTCGAAACATCTATTACAACAGTAGCCAAGTTTTTATGATATAAGAACAGTAGGCCTCCCCTCTCCTCCCTCGGTCACATCTCACAACTGAATAATAATTTAGGTTAGCCACCATCGCATCCCTGAAGTCCTGGTGAAGACATGAAGCATGACTCCACAACAAACATAAGGTCAAGTTTACCAGCATCTGTAAAATCCCTGAAGCAACCAACGTTTCTAATGATACTGCGAGCATTAATAAAGATACAGGATAAGCTCCCAAAAGACTGAATTTCATTTTCCTGGCACATTTGTGGATTGACGACATGGGTTACTATGTGGTAGTGCACCTAGCGTTGCTAACGTAGGTCAAATCGGAACCAGAAGTGCTAGAGATCTGAATTTTGGAAGGTAGATACGTCTTTTCATGGCCGATCTAACAAGCTAAACCCCATCAAAATCGGACGAATGCTTTCGGAGCTATTAAAAAAAACCTGTGACCACCTCAAAAAGTCGCGAGCTGCTCCCCGGATGTAGGCTTTTCACTCGAATTTAGCATTGCTAACAGAGAAAAAATGCTCGGATCACGGCGTAAATTGGCATGCGCCCGGGGGACGATGCTAGATGAACGGCCCCAGAAGATGGGCATCCTGGCCCCAACCCTGTTGCGCTGGTTACCCCAGACGTACTTTTGATAGCATTAGGAGAGGTACGGCAAATCAGTCAAATTGCCGATTCTCAAAAACTGGGCGTGTAAACATCATGAAATTTGGTGTCAGGGTAGCTCTCGTCCACATGCACATTTTAAGCCCAACCACAAGTCATTGAGACAACAAGTCCGTGTGAGCGGCGCTATTCGAAAAAAAAACCCCTGCGAGCCTGTACTTGGAAAAAATGGCTAAGTCCCACAGCAGGTCAAAAAATGGAAAGGCCCAGAGGTATGTTGTTTCTCCCTAATCACTCGTGTTTTAGGTCTGAAACTTGGTAGCCGGGGATATTTCGTCCTTCTAAAGCATTCTAGCCTACTCCAGGGTCGTAGCTGGTGCCGTTTGGCGGCTATAGACGTTCGACGTATTTAACATGAGTTTTTCCTATATATGCCTACACTCAAAGTCGGTTTATTTAATAGTGTATCTTCTACTAGGAATATGAGTCTAAAAATTTTTGGACGTCCAGGGGGTATGTCCAGCTAGGTGCACACCGAGTTTGAAGGGTCTAGTACGTTCGGTTCGGGATTGGGGAACTTGAAACCATTGAAGAGCACTGGGCGTTAAACATCGCGATTTTTTCCTATTGGCTGTAGAGGTCTGAAAATTTAGGGGTGGCGAGGTGATGGCCCCAGCCGGTGCACACCAAATGTGATTTGTCTAGGACGACCGGTTCGGGATTGGCAAACTTAAAAGCGGGTGTATCGTGGAAGGAATCGCATTAATCCTCTGTGGCCAATATATAGGGACATGTAAGAACTGCACAGCCGAAGCCACACTACCTTTCATCCCGTGAGGGTATAAGGCTCACTCGAATATCAAAAGACCGAGTCACAGTGAAGAACCACAGCCGAAGGAACCCAACCACCATAGTCCACAAAGGTTCGTGTTCGAAAACTATCGCCCATGTGTCACCCGCTCAAAATTACTCCTCTTGACAGAATCAGCTGGGTGGAGAGTATCAAGAACCAGCCTCCCCAATTTTTTCATGCAAAGAAAGGTCAACAAGGAGAGATAAAAAAAAACACAACAAAAGCCACAAAAATACCATCATCACGCAGCCTCCAACCATCCAAATCCAAATCACGAGAGTAAACGGTACAAACCAAGTCCCAAAGCCAAACTCACTCAATGAATGGGTCACGTATTGCACGATTCAAAAACGAAACGAACTCAGTCTGTTCCTTAGCCGAAATCAGACTAAAAGACGGACGTTGTCTAAGTCCATTAATAACCCATGATTGCAGCAGAACAGCTCTGGCAGGCAGACGAAAATCCAATTCGCACTCAAAAACAATATGATTGATGTTTTCATTATCATGGCTGCAAGCACAACTAGCCGACGGAGAAAGATGGTATCAATGCAGGTATTGGTCAAAGTTGCTATGTCCAGTCAAAGCCTGTGTGAGTTTAGAACAGCCGAAAAGACCATCAGAGTTAACTTCCGGCAAAAAGGCAAAAGTCTTCCATCCCTTAGCAGAAACATTCCATTCTTCCTGCCAAGTTGAGAGATGCCATGACAGGATGGACCTTCGAGAGATATATCTTGGCAGAGGATAAGGAATCACTTCATCATTATTCAAAGGGGCCTTGGCAGCTAGGTCCACAGCTTCATTGCCAGGAACTCCAAAACGGCTTTAACCCAAAAGAGCCTAATTGGGCATCCACGACTCACACATTCAATAATATGTTTGTAGGCACAGAAGGAAGCATTGTAGTCGGTGCAACCACTTCTCACAACTTCTAAAGCTGATCTACAGTCCGAAATTATGTCCACACATCCCAATGGATCACCAGTGTTTAAACACAGAAGCACCCAAGCAACGGCCCTGTTGACAGACTCAATCTCCGCCTGAAATACAGAGCACTCCCCGGGAAGTCGAAAACAAACGGTAGCTCTCCGGATGTCACCATCGAAATTCACAAAGCCAAAACCAACTCTTCCAGCATGCTTCGACCCATCTGTAAAAATCTAGAAGTCGCTTCTAAATGCCAGAGAAGGCCAATCTCGAATAGGAAGTATAAGTCGACTAGCAGAATGTAACCAGTATCCTGGAGAAACAGGCTTAACAAAGTCCCCTCTGAAAAGAATGTCAAAATAAGATTTGGTATTTCCGTTGCTCCCAAGATGACTGCAAGTCTTGATAATCACAGAATCTCTCATCCATATCAAAATCAACTTCCAAAAATGTTTTTTTGCTATAACTGTGTACATTCCTTTATGATGTCTGTTGATCTAAGTTTCTCAGTAACATCTTCAACCGATACAGAAGAATCAAATACCATTTCTGGCTTATTGGCTTCAACTGGACTAGACAATTTTAATCTTTTCACCAAATGTCTTTTCTAGTTGGGATTTAACAGCTCTAATTTTAACTTTTTTATCACCTAATCTGTCGTTAATTTTCTTTGTAACATGCGATAAAACAAAGGTGACGCCGCTCATTAATTGAGGTTTCATTTCCTCAAAGACTTCAGCAAATATTTTGTTTCAATTCGGGTTACTTCTCGATCATATCGAAGAAGGTAACTACTAGTACACCATACAAGACAATATAGGTCAGCTGCAAATACACTTTTCATATCTGTCAAATCAGCAATTCTTGTTTAGGCTTCGTCCTGAGAGTTCTTAGTTGCCATTAAAAGTTTTGATGCTCTGCCTTCCTCACGAATTCTGTACTTTTCTCGTTAGCCAGAGGACTCCATTTGTCCGCATATACCACATATTTTTTTATCTATTCGGGTCTTTTTGACACGAGAGAGTCCAAGCAGGCACACCTGATCATATAGAGCAGAGTGTGTAGCTAGTACTACTTCCAGCATCTTCTAGATTGACTGACATCGTCTTCGATTTTTCCTTCGTATTGTGCTAGGAAAATTCTCTAGCTGTGCTTTTTGAGTATATAATTTATAACAATTATTGTCCATATGATAAACGAAGAGATCACCTGGAATGTGTTTTAATAGCGCAAGAACATGACCTTCGCGAAGTTCTGCAGCGTCTCTGATGCGCTGGCAGCCGTTTTTGATGACATTATACTTTCACCAGTATATTGCTGACATAGAATACATAGATCAATAAATCTTCTTGCTGGGAATATCTTCTTAGATTAATAGGATTCAATTGATAATCTATTTTGTCAGTTTCACATGTAATAATAAAAAAATTGCGAAAAATTATTATTATGTAAATAATTCATAACAATATTACGTTTTTTTCTACTAAATATTATTATAATTAATATAATTATATATTATTATATATTAAGATAAAGTTTTGCATTAAATAATGTAAGGAAAGCTGTTTCTGTAACCGCTTAGAAATACAATCAACAAAGTGGGGCGTTCGGTAACCTGTCCAGTATTAATGTTTATCTACTTCAAAGTACTTCTGTTATCTGTCTAATTAACTTAGCTTGCTATAACTAGGCAAGATTGAAGGGCTGAAATGTGTTCTTTTCAGCAAGGTCCAAAAAATTAATTTAAATTAAGTAGGGGCCAAGCTAAAGTCTTTCGAAGATGTTCTAGTAACGTAAAAGTAGTGAAAATGCATGTAGTACAGCGGACATCGATGTTCTATTTAAAAAAAAACAGCTGTAGCGTCTATACTATTCATTTTTTCAGGAAAAGTCATTTTTGGGAAGTTGTTTAAAATTACTTTTTCTACAACTTTGCTTCACATTGTCCTTTTAAAGTATTTATATTTACGGCGTTATTTGGAAAAACCCGTTTTTTGGCGGCATTTTCCAATATGGCGGCCAAATACCCACGTGGACAGGTTATCACCCTCGTGCATTTTGATATTGGACAGGTTAGCTACTTGATCCACTTGAGTGATTCTCCATACATTGAAATGGTCACAGAACCACCATCAGCAAGTGGACTACCAGTGAAAAGTTCTTGCCAAGACGATTAAAATGGTGTACTGAAACATCCGAATCGGTTAACAATTTGCAAAACTGTGCAAGTTTGGGCAAAAACGACCACAGTGCAGGGCCTCCACTGTCCTCATCATATCGTCGCGTGTCAAGCTAATTTTCCGACCTGGGATAAGGAAGAGTAGCTAATTGCGTTCCAGGGAAGTGCTAAATTGTCACCAGTTTTTGCACAAAGGGCACCCAGTCCAGTTACAGACACAATTTTTGTTGGGCAACACCCTGCGAGGAAGGTACGGACCGTCATCTGACTAAGAATGTCTAAAAAAGTTCCTTTTTTTTCCAAGTATGCCCCCAACTTTTGAAAATCTGCTTGCACCTTTGCCCATGGTGTAAGCACTAACCATTAACTAAGTGTTAACTATTCTTTCCAATCGTCCTTTTAACTGCAAATCACTGCAGTGAGTAACGGTATTGCAGCATGCTACCGATTAATATTTATAGGTTTGGTTTGTATTGTTTCTTTTGCAGATAACTATTCGATTCTGAAATACATGGTACAACTTATGTTTATTATTGGAAGTTAATAAACCTCATATTCTTCCGTATAAATTGGCAACAATGACTGCAACTTCATGACATCGTCCAATGTGATTACTGTTCGTGCAGGGTATTGTTGGAGCGATGCAATGTGCAAAACCTTTTGGCCGATACTGTATAATGTTCACTACGTTTTCTTGAGCGAAGTATGTTGAACTCGTTGGTCCACCAGACTGAGATCAATCTATTAGATCGCACACGACGAACTTTCTTGCAACAAAGTTCAAGAGTGTTTAAAAAGCATGCCTGGAACCAGAACACATCCCGAAGAACTTCATCAGCAGAGTTACCCACGAGTTGACCAGCACAGGCAAAAGAGAGTAGGGATCTGAATCGTGTCCAGTCAGCAAACCGCAGATTGTAGCGTTCCTGAATGAAAGTAATAGGTTCACAAGTGTACTGAAAAACGATGGGTACATGATCAGTTTGACCTTCTAAACCAAAATCAGAATCAACAGCCCAGTAACTGACATCAATGCCACCAGAAATGGTCAGGTCAATCCAGCTCTTTCCGTTCACAGTCCAAAATGTAGGTGGAGATTCACGATTATTAAGAATCCAAAGATTTTCACAAAACACAAAATCCATAAGTTGAACTCCGCATTTATCAAGAATGTCTCCACCCCAAGAGGGATGCCTTGCATTAAAATCACCACAGAGAACAATATTGCCAGTCCGATGCACAGATTCCACCACAGCAAAAACTTGATCCAAGGGTTCATAGGGTGGTATATGAACGTTAATCAAATACAAATGACCAGATTTAGTATCAATCCGAATGACAACAACATCTCGAGTGTTCCACTGTTCACACATAACCACTCACAAATCCAATCGTCGCACAATCGTGAGAACACGAGGCCCGATATGCGGAAGAGAGGAATAAAAGATATTTGCGTAATGCCAACCTCTGGGTAATTCTACATCATACAAAAATAAGGTTCTTGAATACAA
>JAHWFP010032966.1:54191-67355 GCA_023313725.1 Lithobius niger
CCCGCCCCCCCCCCCCCCCCCCCCCCCCCCCGCCCCCCCCCCCCCACTTTATTGAATGAATCCAAAAACATCAGAAATGAGCATTTCTCATCCTTTTCCTTTCCCTTCTCTTCCCCCTAACTTTTATAAATAAATGTTTTATTTTATTATTTATTTATTTGAAGGCATGAAAGAAACAAAGGATTTTTTGGGGGGAGGGGCTTATTTTTCTATCTATTAGAAGAATATTTTCTAACGAAATATAAAGTGAAATTTAATCAAACATCAGAAAAGAAAATTTTTCATCCCGTTCCTTACTTATTTTTTACCAGTGAATAAAAATTAACTTTTGACAAGCAATAGAAAAAACACAATGGGGCGAGAAAAAGTTGGGCAGAAGCCAGCTACAGTACTTGCAGTAAAAATCATTTGCAACCAACAGATTGTCATATTTAAGGATGGCCGGTTATTGAATGCATAATAAGATGATGTTGAAATTTCGACAATATTAAAAAATCAATAAATTTTCATTTAACAAATAAATTCGTTCATACTTAATTAATTAATAAGAAATCTAGCTTTGTTTTTAATGTAATCTGTGTTGAGATCTTACTCATTCAATAGACTTTAGAGGTAAAGTAATTATCTACCCCAAAACAAAATTTGTTAAGGATTCCAGCCAAGCTTTTCGGCCGTGGGTAGTCATGATATCAAACTCCAAGCTCGGCTAAAGAGCTTGGCGTTTGATATCATGACTACCCACGCCAAGCTAATCCCACCGAGTAAAAGTTCGAAGGAGGATGGGGAAAGTGACATTTGCTACCCTTTTTTCATTCTTCATCAATATGGAGGTGGGTGGGAAAGTGCTTTTGCTATATTCTATGACGATACTTCCGATCACGTGATCAAAATGGGGGTAATGTCATCACTTCCGGTCATGTGATGAAAGATGGGACGTCACTTCCGGTTTTCATCAATATAGAGGATCAATATGTAAAAGGCATCAATATGCCTTTTGCTACCTTTTTTCGTGGTGTGGAGGATGGTGGGAAAGTGTCTTTTTTTCTCTTTTTATGTGGAGAGGATCACGCGTAGGGTACAGCCTGGGGAACCCACATCCCGAACCGTTTCGCTCTAGGACCGATGTTTCCCGAGTTATCAGGGTGGGCCAACTTGCCGAAATTCGAGGTACCCGATTTCCGGGGTGGACCACATGTAGAGCAAGGTCCAACGAAGCCAAATCCCGAACAGTTTCGCTCTAGGACCGACGGTTCCCGAGTTATCAGGATGGGCCAACTTGCCAAAATTCGAGGTACCCGATTTCCGGGCAACATGTAGGGCACGGTCCAAGGAAGCCAAATCCGGAATGGTTTCACTCTAGGACCGACGGTTCCCGAGTTATCAGGGTGGGCCAACTTGCCGAAATTCGAGGTACCCGATTTCCGGGCCACATGTAGGGCACGGTCCAACGAATCCAAATTCCGAACGGTTTCGCTCTAGAACCGACGCTTCCCGAGTTGCGGGCATATTTTGGATTTTGGAACTGTGCCAATTTATTTTTTGGGGGGGCCAACTGATAGGTGAGGCTAAGTGCGGGCAGGGTATCACGCATGGGGGCCAAATTTCGCTCCGTTTTGCTCTAGGACCAACGGTTACCGAGTTATGGGCATTTTAAATAATTTCGGAAGTTGAAAACTGGAGGCATTTCTGGTTCCGGGCCAAAATGGTGGCACTTCCGGTTCCGCTTCCGGTTACCATGACAACCACCCGCTTGGAAAATGGCGGCACTTCCTCCGGTTTGCATGGGAGGAAGTAGACTGTCCTCTGTCTGTCCTCTGAGTTTACCAAATCGCATTTTCCTACTACTCACTTCCTGTTATGACATCACTTCCTGTTATGACATCACTTCCTATATGACGTCACTTCCTGGTACAATGCATCATGGGTAATAATTTTCCTTATATAAGGAGAGATCCAAGGAAAAAAAATTTACTTTAACACACGGCTTCCCAGCCTTGGTGCAGTTCCACGGTTCCAAAAAATAAAAAAGTTGGCTCAGTTCCAAAAAATAAAAACGTTGGCACAGTTCCAGAAAGTAAAAAAGTTGGCACACTTCCAAAAATAAAAAAGTTTGTGCAGTTCCAAAATTTAAAAAAAAATTTGTGTGGTTTTCAAAAATAAAAAAAGTTTGCGCAGTTCAAAAATTAAATTTTTTTGAGTATGGTCCTATATAAGGCAAGATCAGACGAGAAAAATTCAGTCCAGATGCAATTCTGGACTCGAACACACGGCCTCCCTACCCTGGTTCAGTTGGGCAGGGCTACATGCACCATATGAGTAGGGAATCTCCACTACTGGCCACCTCTCGGGTGGTAGTACCTGTGGTACTGTACCCTTTTTTGATACTGCTACCAAAAGTGTGAGGCTTGCTTACCATTTATGTGGTTTGTACGAGTCAGCACTTGTTATCGAAATGAGCGCAACAAATTTTGCCACGAAAATGTCGCTTTTGTAAATACTCCGTGCTGCACAATACTACTACGGTATTGCTTAGGCGCAATAAAACAAATGTCAGAGGTTTGAACAAAAATACCGTGGCCGAACTTGCCCTGGGATTTGTCTCCCTAAATGCGGATCCGCCACGGACACCCTGCCCTGCTCTTGGACTTGCTAACCATTTATGTGGTTTGTATGAGTAAGCACTTGTTACCGAAATGAGCGCAGCAAATTATGCCACGAAAATGTCGCTTTTTAAATACTCCGTAATACTGTGCAATACTACCACGTGATAGAGAGCTGGGGCGGCTGTTTGAAGGCGAAGAGGAGGTACCAGTCTCTGGCAGAGCATGGTGTCCGTGGCAAACCCGCATTTAGGGACAAATCCCAGGGCAAGTTCGGCCACGGTATTGCTTAGGCGCAAAAAAAATAAATGTCAGAGGTTTGAACAATATACCGTGGATCGCTGTTAATACTCGGCGCAGCTTAGGTAGAAAAATAGTTAGTCACTCAGAAACGGGCTTTTTGGTTTGGGGGACTGTTGGTCTCTTTTCTCTTTTCTCCTCTTGGTTTTATTTGGCATTCACAAATCGTAACATCATGAACACAGTTACATGACCAAACATGACCTTCTAGGAAAGGTGTGGGTATTTACATGGAAAGCAGTTACGTAGCCAAACATGGCCTATTAAGAAGAGTGGGAACATTTACTCTTACTTGGTCAACACCCAAGGAACATTGGATAGAGTAGAATTTTTTGGGTCACATCTTACGTCTAGGAAAAAGGAAGGGATGACTTACAGTTTGTGGGCTTGTTTGGAGTTCCAACTCCGGAGTGAGAAACAGAATACACAAAGACATCAGAACACTTGGAAAGTCCTCAAAATAATAATTGGGGACAGCAACAGGTCCGTAAGATGGACCATCTCCTCATTACAATGGAAAGAGTTGGTAAAACATAACTCTAACACTTTTGTTGTGGCCTCAGCCCAATGAAGCCAACTGCTTGGGGAGAGGAGAAGATTAGGAACAAAACATTTTCAGAAAAAGGTAAACAGAAAAAACAATAGCACTAAAACAATGGTTAATCAGGAAGTTGCTTATCATTGTTATAACAAAGAGAGGTGGGACAAAGCTTGTCAGGCCTTATTAATAGATGTTGGGGAGTTACATTGGGAGCAGATGGGACAAGGACAAGAGTCCCAGACAGGGGAACAAAAGGAACTGGTCTAACAGTAACTCCCCTTTAGGGTGGCAGTAACTCCCCTTTATGGGCTGGTAGTAACTCCCCGTTTGGGTGGTAGTTACTCCCCGTGTAGGGTCCAGAAATTAAATTTTTTAAATTTCCATTTTTTGTTGGTCCTTCGTAAGGAATATTCATTTTTTTTCGGATTTTTTTTTTTGGAAAATTATTTCGTATATAATAAAAAATAATAATAAAAGGAATGAACGATTTTTCTTTCAAGAAAGAGAAAATGAATTCAAAATCATCGTTTACGTGTGCACACTGTGGAAAGGTCTACGCAACTCAGCAAGATTTGATCCATCGAACCCCTGGAAAAGGGACCTTGGCAAAGTCCCCGCCAGGACTGCCGGCCAGGGTAGCGTGAGAGGCTACTATGCTCCTTCAGCGGCTATGGGAACTATTCTGACCAATTCTGGACAATTTTTTGGCCCCTACGATGATCGGAGGTTTCCCGGATCGAATCCCCGGGTTGGCACCTCCCTTTACCAGATATTTCTTCTTCTCTAAAAGTCTGGTAATGTTCAAAACTGAGCCGGTTCAGCCATACAAGCATTAAGTTGCTTCGGCTGACTTAAGGCTCAAGAAATTAATTTAAAAAAAAAATCATCTTCCCAACCATCGATCCGATCTTCGACCAGAGTGTTTACTTTTCGAAAACGAGTTAAAAGATATTGAAGGTGACATGGTACAAGTTGGTACATGATGATACGCACCGAATTTATTTCCACAAAATTGAATGTCTCGATTCATCTCGAGCGCTCAATATACTATATTGTCCGCTCAACTATCTTATCATGACTTGCTTGCATCAACTGACCGTTTGTAAATTTCAACTGTGTTTAGAGGCAGATTTTACCAGGGATTCCGAAACCGTGCAAGCCTATTTCTTGTCTCTCTATACAGCCATTTACAACTCATCTCATGTGTCGGAAATCTTGGAGGATGCTTGCAAAAAAATACAACAGTCAGTTGAAACTTTCGAAGAAAGAGGCAGTGGTTGGCGCTTTTTGAAAGTTTGGGGTATCACCGTAAAAGTGGCAAAAATATATCCTTTTCGTCCTGGTTCTTTCTTACCCTTGCCGAGTGCATTACGCAAGAAAAGCGAAGTTATAGTGAATGTAGAAAATTTTGACGAAAAGTGCTCTCTATATTCTGTTTTGGCCGCTTAATTGAAGTGATACGAAACCAAAGTTAAATATTACGAACCATTTTTGAATACTGTAGACCATTCCATGTTGAAGTTCCCCGAGACTCTACGACAAATTGATTCCTTCGAACGAGCCAACAATTTGCCCATTAACGTAATTTCGTACAAGGGTTCGATAGGATTACAGCCGGTGAGAGTGAATACAAACATGGAAGGAGAAGTAATTGACTTGTTACTAATAGCTGGCGAAAAAGGAAATAGTTATTCCTGCAGCATCCTCGATATTGATAGGCTACTCCGATTTCAAGGAGCTGGAACACATAGTAAATTTTACTATCGTAACTGCTTCGCAGTCTTTACTAAAGAACGATCCTTGATGGAGCACGTCGTAAATGTGTGAGACTGAATAAGGAGCAAGTACTGACTTTCCTATCACCTGGTAATAACACGTTAAAATTCCAACACTATGACAGACGTATTCCTCATCCATGGATAATTTACGCAGATTTCGAATGTATGCTCAGGCCCATACAAACTAGTAGCGTCGATCCATCTTTGAGTTCATCTACTAAAGTCAGTTTGCATTCACCTAGTAGTTTTGGATATGTGGTTATTGGCCCAGAAAATGAAAACGTGAGTCAAAAATTCTACCTCGGTGAAGATGCGGTGGATAGGTTTTACGAATGTATGAATATAAAAATTAACAAGTTTGCCAGTATTCTATCGCGACCAAAACCTCTGATGATGAGTGTCGAAGATGAAATTCAGTTCTTGAAAGCTGATACTTGCTACTATTGCAACAAAGTCATGCTTACAGATAATCTCTCATTGAAGGAAGTGAGAGATCATTGCCACTTCACGGGAAAGTTCAGAGGTGCTTCTCACGTAAAATGCAATCTCGATGCAAGGAGCATAAATACTATCCCGATCGTCTTCCATAATCTTCCATCGTCTTAGAAGGCTACGATATGCATCTACTGATTTCTGTGGCAAAAAACTTCCCTTCGGGAGTGGACGTTCTTGCTAGAAACACCGAGCATTTCATGAGTATGACTATTACGAGATACTTTTGCTTCAATGATAAGAGATTTTCGGTAAGGTTGCGTTTTTTAGACAGTTATAATTTCCTATCTTCGTCGCTGGAAACTTTGGCTAAAAACCCCAAGAAAGATCGACCCTTCAACATCTTAAAAACTGCTCTTGAATCGGTAGATTGGTTCGAGTCGGGAGAGGTCTCGGATTGATTGACACAAAAAGGCCATTATCCATACGAGTACGTGCAGTCTATGGACGTTTTTAAAGAATGGAAATTACCTCCTAAAGAGGCATTCTTCTCCACTCTACGAGGTGAAGGCATCACTGATATAGAGTATGATCATGCTACGTCTGTTTGGAATTTGCTGAAGGAGAAGGTTTTAAAAAATTATCATCGTGTATATCAGATGATCGATGTGTATCTTCTAGCCGACATTTTTCAGACTTTCAGGGAACTTGTTTGCTCAATGACGGCATAGATCCGTGTTACTATGTGTCCACACCACGGTTTAGTTGGGGAGCCGCTTTGAAAAAATCCGAAGTCGAACTAGAATTGTTTACCCATGGAGGAAAGCATAACTTTATAACTACCGGTATCAGAGGTGGAACAACTTTTGTGTCAAAAAGGCACTCTATCGCCAATAACAAATACCTCCCAGACAACTATAACGAGAATCTACCTAGTCTATATCTAGTAGATTTGGATGTCAACAACTTATACGGACTAGCCATGACCGAATTCCTTCCATACAATCGATTTAGTTGGCTGACGAGGAAAGAAATTCTCGAATTTTGCTTGGCATCGGTTAAAAAAGATTCGGAATACGGTTATATATTGGAAGTGGACTTGGACTATCCATCCGAGCTACACGACGATCACAACGATTATCCTTTAGCACCGGAAAAGTTTAAAATATTACCAAAACTCGTGTCTCCCTTCATGAAAGAAATGGCAGGAAACAAGAAGATCGTTTCTACTTCCAAACTGACGACTAACCTGCTCCCGAAGAAAAACTATATAGTTCATTACAGAAATTTACAATTCTACTTGAAGCACGGTTTAATTTTGAAAGGTATTAACAGAATTCTAAAATTTCGTCAGAAGCAATGGCTAAAATCTTACATAGAATTTAACACCGAGAAGTGTCAATTCGCAACGACGACGTTCGAAAAAGACTTTTTCAAACTGAAAAATAATTCTGGGTTTGGAAAAACGATGGAAAACAAATCGGAGCGTTTATCCGTGAAGTTGTCCGATAATCCCAAAAAATCTGTCAAGTACAACACTCTGCCACACGCGGATTCATTTAAGATCCTGAACGAAAATATCATACAAGTAAATTTGAGACTTCATAACATCAAGTGCGACTTACTGACTTACCCCGGTTTTTGCATCCTCGAACTTTCCAAACTCACAATGTATGAATTTCACTACGAGTTCATGTGTCCAAAATATGGAGACCGAGCGCGTTTACTTTTCACGGATACCGACAGTCTATTCTATGAGCTAGAGACTGAAGATTTTTACCGGGATATTAAAATTGAGTCAGATAGATTCGATACCAGCAATTATAATCCATTGCATCCTCTGTATAGTATTAAAAACAAACAAGTCCTGGGGAAAATGAAAGATGAGACGGCTGGCATCCCGGTGAACGAATTTGTAGGCTTGAAAGCAAAAATGTACTCAGTTTTAATAGGGGAAGAGAGTATTAGAAAGGCTAAAGGGAATAGTAAAGCGTTTATCCAAAAAAGTCTCAGTCACGAAGACTACAAAAAAGCACTATTTTCTAAAACATCATCGAAAGCCATGTGGATGAGCATTCAAAGTAAGGATCATCAGCTCGCTACGGTGGAAATTTCAAAATCTTCCGTATCTCCTTACGACGATAAGAGATTCGTGTTGGATGATGGAATAAATTTGTTAGCGCACGGTCACTACAGAACGGGTATAGCGCATGATTTTCTAGACGGTATAATCGGTCCGATGGAGGATGAAGAAGCTGAAGAGCAAGCTTCGCTGGAGAAAGATGAGGAGGAAGAAGCATCAGCCACTGAGATACCAAAACGAAGCGAAGAAGAAAAAAACAGTGGCTAATAAGAGGAAAAGAGCCGCGGCTGCTCGTAAGAAACGTGCGATAGAAACTGTCGAACAGAGAAAAGCTAGGTTGGAGAAAATGGCTGCTGCTTTTCGTAAAAAACTTGCGACAGAAACTGTCGAACAGAGAAAATCTCAGTTGGAGAAAATGGAAACCGCTAAAAGAAGAAAATTAATATGATCTGTTGTACTTAAAAATCAAGTAGAAAATATTTAATAAGATAAACTGCTAACAGAAAAAACTTGCGACAGAAACTGTCAAACAGAGAAAATCTCAGTTGGATAAAATGGCAACCGCTAAAAGAAGAAAATTAATATGATCTGTTGTACTTAAAAATCAAGTAGAAAATATTTAATAAGATAAACTGCTAACGTAATCAGTCCAGCTATTAAATTTTGAATCGTATCCCTTCCACTTAACGAAGTAGAGCATTTTCCCATCTGTACCTTTCTTTCGTCT
Source organism: Lithobius niger (assembly GCA_023313725.1). Lineage (NCBI taxonomy): Eukaryota > Metazoa > Arthropoda > Chilopoda > Lithobiomorpha > Lithobiidae > Lithobius > Lithobius niger. The sequence continues at coordinate 62,653 of JAHWFP010032966.1, forward strand.
TAATACTTTCTCCACTAAAAATAAATCGGGAACGAGAGTTTTTTGAATTTCTTGTTCGTAGAAACCTCCGAGCACCGGTTCGTTCAATTCTTCTTTTAATAGATAAGTAACGGGTTCGGTTTTTTGTAGTTTACGGATCGTGAAAACTTCGTTAGTAAAATTTTGTAAATAGCCTTTATCAAAAATTTTCTTAACTTTAAAAATTCTGACTTTATTTCCTACGACAAATTTGGGTTTTTTCAACGATTGTTTCGGTTTAATTTTCAGTGACGATTCGTGACGTTTGGTTACTTCCCTCGGTTTTAGTTTAGTTGCAGAGTGAACCGTGTCATTGTACCGTGAAACTAACTCATCAATAATGTGTACCCATTGATAGTTCCGCTGTTTGGTGAATTGTTTCCACATGCGATTTTTCAGCGTTCTGTTGAAACGTTCTACAACGCTCGCTTTCTTCTCAGAGTGGATAGAGTACATGTTGATGTTGTGACGCTTAAGGAGCGCTTTAAAGTTTTCATTGTAGAATTCACTACCTAAATCAACTTGTAAATTTTTAGGGGGTGTCGTTCCTACGAGAATCTTCTTAAAAGCTTCCGTAAAGACTACACCAGATTTTGATTTAAGGGGAATGGCCCAAGAAAACTTGGACATGACGTTAATGCAAGTCAGTAGGTAGTTAAATCCTTATTAACGTTAGAGTAAGGTATCATTTCCACCAAGTCCGCTTGCCATAGATCATACAGACTCCGCACAATCACTTTCCGCCTTGGAAAATGTTTCCGCGTTGGTTTGTGGAGTTCGTTTATGAGTTGATCCATTTCGTTTTTTTTTCTTCCCATTCCGAACTTGAGCTTCGTCCCCATGAATTTTTTAACGATCGCAGCGGCTAATTTTTCTCTCCAAGAGGTCGAAGGATCCTTACATACTTTTCGAGCTTTAGATATAGGAATTTCATCGGCGACGTGCCGTTCGTTTAAATTTGAACTTTTTTGATTAGGCGATGTCGTGTTCTTTACACGCCTCATCCAGTTTATTTATTCCAGGATCCCCTCTAGCTAATCTCTGATTTACTTTTGTTCCTGGTCCGCAATATTGATATCCGGGTAAATGTACTTCTACCGGTAAATGGTCTACGATTTTATTTACGATTTCTTTCCCAGACTTGATGAAGGAAGCTCTTTTCGTTCCGCACACTTCACAAAAGTAGACTTCCATACTTCTGTTATTTTCCGATGTAATAATAGTAGGAGGTTCGGGCCGGTTAGGCGTGGATCGTTTACATTTCACGCAATACTTCATCTTGGCCTCTTTTTTTATTATACAAAATTTTTTTTATCGTAAACCTAAATTCTGATAAGAGTTTTTTTTTTCTCTAGCGGTGATGACCCTTCGTTGTTCCAATTCCGATAAAATTTCTATCATTTCGTTCCTGTGACCGTCGTGACCCTCTTGGGTTGATCCGTACAAAAGCCTCAGTCATTCGACCAGATCGTTAGGATCGTCGTAGTACCTGTAATCCACCCTACTCCCGGTTTTTTTTACCATACCAGTTCCCTTTTTCTTCGTTTTTATATCCTCCCAGATAGGACCGATTATCGACACGTACTTGGCACTACGATTCGACTTAGGTTTTCGAGTGCCCGGATCGTTGTTTTGGTAGATAGCGTGAGTGTTTTAAAAAGAGAAGCGTAACTCGCCTTGACTTCGGGAGCGTACGACGGTTCCTTCAAATCCTTAAAAACCAGCAAACTCCAAAGTCCTCGTCTTCCCGCGTACTGATTACTACCGACCACTATGTCGTTCTCGAATATTTTTACGGGTTAATTAGCTATGCTCATTCCTCCAGTTTTCATGCCGTATTGCAGTCCGAAGACAGGATCGGTCTCTTTCGAATTTTCACAAAATTTCATCAGGAAGTATTTTGCCGTTTGGCCTATGACTTGGCCAGGTAACAGACTATCCAAAGATCTGAGGGTTGGGAAATTTGGAAGTTCTGGTGGCGTCAACACGCGTCTGTTTTGTATTGCCGAAAGTGTAGGGGTGACTTTCAAACCTGTACTGATAGATGCGTATTCAGTTCGCGTAGCTGGAGTCGAGTATTCGGAAATATTGGGATCTCGCGCTATCGGAGTTGAATGCTCGACAGAAGGTTCAAACTTCTCCGTCTCGTACCCCGTGGTTTCCCACTCTTCATCATCTTCATCCTCGGATTTATAAGTTTTTTTTATGGGAGTAATAATTCGTATACGTTTTAGTCGTTTTCTCGTTGGAAAACCGGCAATCGCAGGACTCGCTACGGGTGGTGGTGGATTAACAACGGTAGGTTTCAAAGTATTAACGACGGGTTTAAAAAATTCTTGTAAAGATTCTTCTTGATCTCGTTCGTCCAAACGTTGATTCAAAAATTTTTCCCGTAAACGTTTTTTGAGATTTACTATTTCACGTTTCTTTTCCATGTTATCTTTTTTTCTTTCTTTTGTCATCGAACGAAAACGTACGTTTATAACGTCCCTCGTTTAACGTTTTATCGATCGATAAAAACCCGTACGGATCGTCCCAACACGTTCTACACAACGTTTTAAACTCCAGAAATTCCATGTCAGGACCGACATGATTTTCGTACAAATGTTTCAGGTTTAAATCGTCCACGGGAAATACGATTAATAAATTGGCGTTATCTCTAACCACTTGTTTTGGGATTCTGGTGTAAGACTGACTGCAATAAAAAACGTCGGTGTTAGAATGACGGCCTTGAGCGAAGTAACGTTCTATGTTTTTTTGTTTGACTAAAAGAACATCGTCAAAAACCACGAGATTACGAAACTTGGTGTCCAACTCCTCGGGAGGAATTAAATCGTTTTGAGAGTCGTGAAAACTCGCAATCTCCCGCCCTACGGTGCCCTCAATTTCGGAAAATATAGACTGTAAAGCTCGGTATTTCGCTTGACACAGAGTTTTGCTGTACACGTATAATCTGTCGTAATCCAACCATCCTTCGTTACAGATAAAATTAAACAGTAAGTTCGTCTTTCCGCAGTTTGCCGGTCCTATAATCAGGCATCTGATGTTTGAAGGAAGAAATGGATGATTTTTGGGTTTCTTGATCGGCACGAAGAAATCGTAATTTTGAATATCCATCGTTTTTTCTTATTCAGAAATCAAATTCATAAAGTCTTTATCCGAAAACTTTTCGTTGAATGTATTAGATTCGACGACTCCGTAATCTACGTTACACCAAAGTTTTACGGTTCTGGGAGCGTCGTTGCTGATGTACACGGAGTTAATTTTACCACTAACTTCCGACAAGGACATACTTCCGCACGGAGCCAAGTTAAACCACGGTTTTTCTATAACGTTTTTGTTAAGTTTTCCTTTAGTTTTGTGGATGTTGTTGTACACCCACGTTCTGAGACACAGCGGCTTATCCGAATCACCGTCTGCCTTTTGACAAAATGGGTAGCAGGTGGAAGCTGGGTGCGAGTAATTTGGGTAACTGAACATCATCAGAGAATTGGTTTCTGCTCGTCGGTTTCAATTTCTAATTTTTCGCAGATGTATCATTAAGATTTTTCATCGCGGTTTGAGATTTGGGGGTCGACGGAGAAATCCATCCCTTCACCTGGAATCTTTGTTCAAAATGGGAGAACTTATTCCTTTTAAATCCTCGAATTCTACGGAAGGAGATAAGACGTACTTTACTTCAGTTTTTTAATTCGTCGCATTTTCCGTCTTAAGTTCTAGAGAATTTGATTGCAACAGACTCGAAAGATTTCCATACCATGTAGAATGAGACATTTCTTATTCCTTTTATTTATATATAAAAAAAAGAATCGTCAAAATGCCGGTTAATAAATTTGGGTAATCTTTGAAACGAACGCAAAGAGATGTGAAAGGGGTTCCGGGTATTGGATTTATATTAGACCTGAACCATGATTACGACATGCAGAATAAGCGACTGACTAAATTCGGAGCTGCTACAGAACCAGAAGATGTCGTAATTTATTCCAATTTTACCGAATTAGAAAACGAAGTAAACAAAATTTAAAGCCGACGTAGGATTGAAGAAAGATGCGGATGGACATTTTACTGCTGAAAAGAAACGTATTAAAAATCTAGAAACTCCCTCGCAATCTAAGGATGCGGCGACTAAAGATTACATCGATTCAAAAACTGTATCGGACATGCGAACGAATCGCTTAACTAATCTCGCTGCTGGTGTAGATCCCGAAGATGCGGTGACTTATTCTCAGTTGATAGATATAAAAAATTTAAAAACTATGTTGGATGAAAGTGCCGATGGTCAACTCGACGCGAAAGATAAACGAATCAAGGATCTGGAGACTATATAAATAGTTCAAACCCTCCAGATATAAAGATTCGGTGTTCAATAACTCATTTTTTTGATTTGTCAGAAAGTGTACCCAAAAACAAAGGATTTCAAGTTTATCTCGGTTTCGAGAGACTTCTCCAACCATCAACTCTAAGAATAACCAATAGAATAACCAAAATACCAATCATCGTGCGCAATGGTAACGCGATTTATATAATGGCTGATACAGCAATCACGGACGATAAAGATTACCAGATAGATATATACCTAACCAAGACTCGTTGTATACCATGGTCAAAGCAGAGACCTACCAATCCATACGAAGAACAATGGGGATAACCGAGTTAAAGAGCTAACTGTCTTAAAATATCTTCGT
>JAHWFP010032971.1:1915-35683 GCA_023313725.1 Lithobius niger
TTTTTTTTTTTTGTAATTTTGAGTACGGTAGTGAAAGTGTGGAATTGATTGCTAAAAATGTAAAGGCAATAAGACATGCCAACAATTGCTCAAATAAGTTAACATTGGCTACATTGTTTCCCATGTGACAGGCATGTGTTGGCACCATAAAAAAAATAAAGGCATTTTGCACGAAATTTTAGCTAGTGCCATGAGTTTTTGACGATCTCAATTTTTCAAACAGCTGCACGAGGTATTTCTGGAGGGAAAAAAGAAGAGAAAACACTATTCCTCCTCCAGAGTTGGTTGAGATTTACTTTGACTTTGACATTTACAATTTCCGAGCGTGAAAATTAAGAACTCTTTTTTTTATTATATCAGTGGTTAACATTTTGACTGACTCAGTGACTCGGTTCAATCAACCCAGTCAATTTAGAGTGGCAGGCTGTGATAATACGAAATACTATACTCCCTTCATTTATGCAGCGTAATCTGCTGCATTGTTTACTGGAATAGTTAAATTACAAAATAAGCCTGTTTGTAGCATGGGGAACGATGTACTGATCAAATTCTACTACTGTACTCAAATTAATAAACCTGATCACATAATGCATGCACGGTCGACTATTCAATGAAAATGGTAGCCTATGGCCGTTATTTTTTTTTTATCCTCAGCAACCCAACTTGATCTAACACGTTGCACAGTTTTTTTAGTGTTTCAACTATTTTTCAGGTTAAAAAAAAGACAAGAAATTGGATGGAATTTAAAAAAAACCATGCGATACCTGAATTCTGGGACACGACTAACAACATTTCTTTTCCACAGAACTAACTGTTAAATACAAACTTCTGAACGTTATCAGTAGTATAGTTAGTTGTGTTAGTAGTAGGACTCACTGTTTTAATGTAGTTAGTACTAGACCATCGTTTATCACCATCACTCCACACTGGATAGCAGTGGAAATAAAAAAACGAAGACCTTACACTGGACACTGTCATCAAACGGAGATATAACCGACAACACACACTAAATTGAACACCAGCTATGTTTTGATTTTCGTGCTTATACATATGCGTACGACGACACAAAAGTCGACAATTTGATTTTCACTCAAACTGTTAGGCCATTTGAAAGTTTTTGACTTCTTTCACTTCAATACCAGAATAAAAGATACTATTTCTTGCATAGGTTAAAAGAAACTTTGACACTATAGTTTTGATTTTTGTAATGCCAGCTTACTAACTTACTTTGGGATAGAACAAACACATACATACACTTCGACATCGTGAAGGGGGAAAAGGAACAGTTATTTTGATTTTTGCCATTTTGATATGAGTGGAGCACCAGCACATAAAAGTTACAAGGTACTATGATAACAGACTGACCAATTGACTGATCCAGCGATGACGTACGATTACACACCAACTGGCTTAAAAAATTCCCAAAGTATGGGAAAAACTCAAACGTACAAATAAATACTGAAACCCATACATTGTGATGATGGAACACTGCTTGATAACATTCAATAATTATATGTACAAAACATTAGACGAGCATCTTAAACAAGACAGCGTTTAAATAAACGGTTACTAATCTGACGTCATGAACTGATATCGGTTAACACCACAAAATCTGGCCACGAAATAAATAATACAAATTAATTAAAAAAAAAGTTGACATGCATCTAACTTTTATAGGTGAAATCCATGTGTACTACTCTAGTAAATACATTCAAGTATTAAATAGATTAAGATGAAATAGGAATACTTCGATAAATAGACACACTTCATCTTATTTAGTTATGCCATAGATTTTTTTTTTACATGCAGTTTGACTTTCGTAATATCATCCCTGAATTAATTCTGGAGAAAAATATCCCCAGGAATGTTTTGATTGATAATGAGGTATCATTTTTAAAATCAGTGATAAAACCATCTTCAGAACTGACCTTAACCTTCGGGCGACCACGTTGCTTGCTTCCCGGTGGAACTGTCCCTCTCCCGTGGTACTCTCCTGTCTGTTCTCTCTCATCTTGTCCCGTTCACGCTTTGCACTGTGACATCATGCACAGTGTCATCCTTCACTTTACCTGAGATGGGGTTTCTCACCATTAAACAGAAACACAAAAGTTTTAGTAGTGCAGCTCTGGTTGTTTCTACAGGCCCTAGAGCTTTCCTCTGCGATGTGATTGTACCTTTAAAACACTTTTTTTTTGGTTAAATATTTCTTTTAAAAGACCCTGAGATGGTTTGAGGACAGTTTCTTGGAAGTCACCATGTTGCCGCCTTTTATGCCTTCACATCCTGCCAGCGCACTCCACAGTTCCATCACACCCCCCAGGTTACGGAGACACCTTCCAATATTATCGCGCACACACCGTTGAGCAACACTTCGACATATTTTGATTTTAAGCCTTTGAGCACCATTGGTTTTCTGCTATCCTGTGTTAGGCAGAGTTATAAGTTTAGTAAGTAGGAACTTCAGCTTTGGGAACATGTAGTAGTTTTTTTTCCCTGATGGCAAATAGTAGAACTCGCCTAACACAAGGCTTGGACTTGGTGCATTCAGAAGTCCCAGCTAACCTTACAAATCTAACGTCAGTGTTATTTTGAATTCCCGTAGGAAAGAATTTAGGAGAAAGAAATCGAAGTCTTGCAGAGGACCGTTGTGAAGGATAAAATCTATCTAGCACCTACTTTTTTGCGGGGGGAGTAAAAAAGTCCAATCTTGCAGTTTTAAAAAGAGTCAAAATGCAAGGTTGGGATAACAACGTGGGGGCTGGGCTTTGGCGGGAAGTACATACGAATGTCTTTTTGATTTAATGCTTTTCACAGAATGTTCAACACACTCACACACATACACACACCAAGTTTTTTTGATTTACATTTTTCAAGCTGGCGTCAACGTAAACGCTATCGTAACAGGTTCTGACACCTTCTGACACACAGGAAGGTAAACAAGTGATGGTACAAATGTCCCGTAAGACTTTGGTCCAACGTGTTCTGCCAGCGGTTGGGCCATGAGGAACGGTTGCATGATAAAAGAACCGGCCGTTGGTGGGTTCTGCGGCATAGCATAGGTCATGGGTATCTGGACGCCGGGTCCGTTTTGCGCTGCCTTGGGCGACGGTGAAGTAGTGGTCGCTGTTGTAATCACACTTGTGGCCGCTGCCGATGCCGCTGTTTGGTCGTTGGCAGTCTTCAGTGGGTCACCGTGGAGTGACTCGCTTGGGTTTGTAGGTTTTGATTTGTGGGCGCTGTTAAAACTAACAGCAGGGTTTGGGGGAATACTGGGATTGATAATGTCTCTGTGTTGTTGTCTGATATGTTGCTTGAGGATGTTAAGATGGCGCGTCAAGAAACCGCATCGGCGACATTTGAATAATTTGACACCTTTTTGAAAGGTAGCAGTGACCAGAGGCATACGTAGACGGCTGCCGTGAACTTCGCGGATGTGGGCTTGACAGAACTTGCGCGAGCGGAATTTCATGAGACATTTGCTACAGCGGAACTTTCTCACCCGACGAGGCATTTGAGGAAGAAGCAGACTCCCAGCGCCTTCTCCTTCTCCGTTGCCGATGCTGTGACGTGGTGCAAGTGCAGGTACAGTCAAGGACTGGGATGTTGGAATTCGAGACAGGGCTCCACGGTGGCTCAAGAGATGGCGCTGCAAGGAGTGATTGTAGCGGTACGCACGTGGGCACAGGCGGCACGGGAACTTCTTTTCTCCTTCGTTTGCCAGGCCCGTATGTCGCTTCTCATGAGCATACAGGTTTGATAGCCATCTTGTCGCGTAGGAGCAGTACGAGCAGTGGTATATGCGAGTCCCGTTACCGGTTCGCTTGTGCGGCAGCCCATCGGCCCCCAAGCGCGTATTTTGGCTGCAGACACTCCCAATGTCATGAGTGTCGCCTTCTCCTTGTGTCGGTGCCTCTAGTTGTTTAGCAGCGACTGAGTCACCGAAATCCTGCATCTCTCCTCCTTGACTAGCATAATGGTGATGGATCATGTGGACTTGGAGCGCTACAGCATCGTTGAAGAATTTGCCGCAGGCTGGACAAATCTTGGACATGACTTCTTGATTTTGTGGTGAAATCGTAATGCCATTTTCCTTTAGGTGGTCGCTGTGATCGTTGACCATGTGTGTCTTCAACCATTTGATGCTCTTAAATCGACGATCACAGATTGGACAAACCTCTGTATAATGGCTGAAGTAGCGGCTGTTGTCGTCCGTAACTTCACCCGGCATTAACCCTGCTTCTTTATCCGGAGTGGAAAGCCGGCTGTTTTCTTTACCATTTGGTGACTCTTCAAAGATACCATGCGTGTTCTGCTTGTGTACCTTGAGGAAATACTTACTGCAGAGCTCTTTCTGACAGATGTCGCAAGTGACCCCGCCAATGATGGCCGCTCCTTTGATGCCAATGCGGTCTTCGATGTTAATGCCGTGCATCTTGAGCATGTGGGTTTTCATGAAGTACTTGTTGCAGAGCTCTTTGTTACAGATCTCACAGTAGTTGCGTCCCGTTATTACTGATGGTCGGTCACCTGGAATGTTTGGTGGTGCTGGCATGGACTCCGGATTAGAGCAGAGGGAATGGATAACTGAAGAAGAGGAAGATGGTGGTGGAAGGTCATTTCCGATACTGACAGGTGGCATGCTGAGGTCCATGGGAATCCCATGTGCATTGGTCTTGTGGATGTGCAGAAAGTACTTAGTACCAAAGTCCTTTTTACAAATATCGCAGGACGTATCACTGTCTGTAGGAGTTGGATGTGATAAAAAAGGGTATCTGTTAAGGAAATTTTGATCTTTGCTCACGTTTGTAGGTTTCATGAATGCATCTATCATATTGTCCTCGCTATGTAAAATGCCATGCTCGTTCATCATGTGTGCACGAAGGAAATATTTATTCTCCATATCCTTTCGGCAAATGGTGCACGAAACTAGATTTTCTTTAGCGGGGGCATTCAGTTCTTGTATCATAGACTGAAGTTTTCGAAGGTCTTCTCCAGGTGGGTCTAGTCGTTCGTTTTTGACCAAATTTTCAGCACTTTCCTGGGGAGATTCTTCTTTCACTTTAGCCTCCTGCAAATTCGTTGCTGCTGCTGCACTGACAACAGAAGTAGCAGCTGGTTCCAATGGTTCCTTTTCACAGGGTTGAATATTGTGGGAGTAAAACTTGTGCATCTTCAGCAAGTACACGCTTGCAAATGGACGACCACACACATTACAAGAGAGGTCGGCAGACTCTTCGTTTTCACTCTTTGGATCACCAGCCAGAGATGGTCCGTTTCCCATTTTAGGTGTCGTGGACTGTCTCCCATCCTCTCCATTACTCCCCTTCTCCAAGGCCTGTGGCACAAGATTTATAGGTGACGTCGACAACGATTTGCTCTGTCCCTGCTCCGACATTGGCATGCCATGCTTGTTTTGTTTGTGAGTACGGAGAAAGTATTTGTTGCAAAATTCCTTACAGCAAAGTTCGCAAAAAGCATCTGGGTTTATCACTCCAATTTCTTTTAATCGCTCTGGAGTGAAAAAACCGAGTCCAGGTTTGTTGTCCAGTCGCTGGACCAGGAAGCCATCTTCATTCTGGGAGACAGAATTGGAAGTGGTGTACAATGGGCCACCGAAGGAAGAAGGGATACTAACCGATGTGGAGATGTGCGGTGGGGTTCCATGCACTACATACTTGTGGTTCTGTAACTGGCTTCTACTGCCAAAGTCCTTGTTACACATTTCGCAGACCGACTCGAAGTTGTTAGTTGTCGTCACGCTGGTCACAGAAGAGCTGCCATTGGTTATGGGAGAATCTAGTGGTAAAGCAGGGGAAATGTTGGCACCACCACTCGTGCCGTTCATGCCATGGCTAGTAGGGGTAGGTGTCATGGACGTCGGAGGCTGCTCGATTATCCCGTGGATCTTTTGTTTGTGTTTTCGAAGAAAATACTTGTTGCAGAATTCTTTCTGACAAATTTCACAAAAGGCATCGGCATTCAAGGGTCCTGGAGTTTTTGCAAGAGTGGCAGACAAGGATTCAGTGGAAGGAGTTACAGGTGCCGAGGAAGTGCCTAGAAGCGATCGCATGGAAAGCGCAGCAGCATTCATGTTGGCTGTCAGAAATGCTCCGGCGTAAGGGGATCCGGCTAGGGCTTCCATGGAGTAGATGCCATGTTTATTAGCCTTGTGAGTTTTGAGGAAGTACTTGTTGCAGAATTCCTTGTTGCAAATTTCGCAATATGCTTCAGGATTGAAGATTCTTATGGGAGGGCCGGTGTTGCTCATGGGTTGCGAAGGACTTGGTCCCTGGGACAGCAGTGGAATGAGAAATGGAGGAGGTCCGAACGTACCAGATGATGCTAATGCAGAAGCCATGCTCACCGGTGGCTCTTTGTTTTCAGGAGTCAGAAGGGGTGGTGGCAAGTGGGTGGTAGTGGAAGTCACTGGAAGATGTTTCGCTAGCACGTTTTCTTTTGATTCATACATTGTATTGTGGTAAGAAATTGTCATATCAACAGCACTGTCCATTGTTTTGCTTACCGTCGTTGTGGAATTAATTCCTTCAGAAACAACCAAATTTTTTGGAATTCCTTGGTGTTGAAGCTGTTTTTCCAGCTGTTTTTCCAACAGTTTCTGCACATGTTCGTCTTCCACATGCATTCGGAGATGATCTTCAGCTTCGAACACTGCACTGCAGTGCGGACAGCGGTAAATAGCATCTAAGGTTGGTGGACTAGAACTGTCTGCCATTTCTGCCGGTGCTAAGTCAAGGGGCCCTTCTTCCTGTCCTTCGGTGGTTTCGACTGCTTGAATTACTCGTGTGGAAGCAATACGGACAGGATTACTTTGCTTACGTCGCTTCTTGGCTGCTGGTGGTTGAAGTAGCGACTCGATATTTTCGGATTTTTCGTCATTGCCGAAGCATTGTTTCTCGTGAAGTTCCAGTGCAGCTTCTTCCTCCTCGGCAGACATCTCCTGGTAAGGCGACTCGTTGGGAGGAGGGTAGTCCTCGAAGCCTAGGTGACTTCCTGGAGAATCAGTGTTTGGACCACTGCTACCAAGTTCGCTGGTTTCCGAGCCTTTGGCCTCTCCAAAGTCAAGAGCAAGGCCACCGTTGACCGGCGGTGGAGCGGCCGAGGCCATCATGGTTCTTTCAACTTCCCGTCAATTTCGTTTTCTGTGGTCGCCTCACAGCCACTGCTGATTCAACGCCAAACACACGGTAACAACTTTCGATGCATGTGTGTTGGTTGGAGGCTCCTGCTGTTCATTCATAGCCTTTGTTCACCTTGTTGGTCTTCCATCCTTTTTGAGTTTAGGACAGTTGCTGGCAGTAATTCGAATACCTGCAACAAAAGAAAATAAAACCAAACGTTAAAAACATTCTGTCTAATGTCCTTTCATCTGCATGCAGTAATCAGCGGTTTTTTCTTCGAAATATGGCTTATTACAAATGACAAGACGTAATAAAAAGTAAAAAAAAAAGTAGTGTAAATCAGTTTCATATGTCTTCATATATCAACCTGACAAACTGGAATTCATCCCAAAAACCGAGGATGTTGATTTTACCAGTTACTCATAACAAACTTTAATAAGTGTTTCAAAAACAAGAACCACATAAAAAATAAAGGTATGCTTATAAAATGTTGGTGTTTACCACTAAGTTTAACTCACACCGTGTTTAAGTAAAAATGTTTTAACCCTAAAGCCAAATACATTCAACCATTATAAACATCATAAATCTGTCTTTTGTGTATTTTTCTATACGTATAATTCGCTTTGCTTGGGCGGTAGGAAGGCAGTCGTTATCGTAGACATCCCAAACACAAGAAAAATTAATGCGACAGGGTGAGCATGTCCGTTCTTTGCATGGCAGCAATGAAAAAAGGGGGAGCATATTCGTTCCTTGCATGGTAGCAATGGAAAAGGACGAATGGTAAGCAGTGTGAATGGTAATTATCAATTTCCTAGTAGCCTACTATTCAGTAACAAACATATATTGTTGATGGAAAACTATGGACTTATAAACTCGGCACCCCAATACAACAGACACAATAGCCAATACAACAACAAATGGGGCAGCGTGGCAACATAGCTTCTTACTATTCTAACATAGTTATGACTGGAACAGCTAGTTAACATTAATACAACTAAAATAGGTGGCACTTAAAATGACATGACTGTAGAATATTATGTTATTCCAGAATTCTCGAATATCTTGAAAAATGAAAATGAGAATACATAAAGAAATTAATTGATTATACTATCGTGCAGTGGTAGTGTGTAGAACTCAATTATTTACTTAGTAATATAAATTTCACGGTACGCAATATCAGTACTGGCTCAATAGCCAATGATAAGTAAAAACTGAGTATCGTTGTGTATCGTTAGCGGGTGTATGCTTAGTTGCGTGTGTATGCTTATTTATGTATTATTTCACTTTCGTTGAAATAATTCAAAGTAAAAGACAAGAGAACAAGTTAAACAAGAGAAAACGATGCATTAGAAATAACGTTGCACAGTAAGTCGTCTTTATACACTTACGTTTCGTCGCAATGATGTGACATGGATTCGAACTGGCAATCCAATCCACCCCCAATCACTTTTTCGAATCCAGGTCATGCCACTGCGAAGAAACGTACGTGCATAAAGATGGATTATTGTGCTACATCATTTCTTGTGTACGACGTTTGCTGTTTGACTTGTATCAACTAAAGTGCTGAACCCGCTAAGCATACACAACGATAGTCGGTATTAGCATAACATTGGCTATTGACCCAGTGCTGATATTGCGTATCGGTGAAATTTATTATTACTAAGTAAATAATTGTGTTTTACTACAACTACGTTCTGGTATAATAAATTCGTTTCTTTGTGTTTTCTCATTTCCATTTTACGGGATATTCCAGAATTCGAGAATAACGCGGTTTTCGACGGTTACGGTCACTACTGCACAGCTAGGGGCTATGCAGCAAGTATCACATGTTATACACCAGCAGGAAGATTACTTGTGCTAGCCATCAGAGAGTGGACTTGTTAGGATGGACCCGAAACACCAAGTGCAGATCTAAGTCCAGAATCGCTATATTAATACAATCCTAACAATAGAATCCCGCACAGGGATTATGGAATTGAAACGGATCATGCGCGAGAGAAAGTTCAATGGTTAAGCAATTGGCTACTATTTCCAGTTAACGACCGGCTGTCGGCCTCTAGCTGGGGTGCATGTGAGCCAGGTTTGCTTACACACGGTAGCAAGGGGATCTGGGAAGGGGGGTGGGCGTATGTGACAGCTTGTTACAGGTAACGATCATATTTTACACTAACTAATAGGTGTTACTAAGTGCAAGCTACGCAAAGGGTGTCGGCATGGTGACATATAGGGACTATAATATGGGAACTGGGGTTGGATCGTCACTGGTAGCTAAAACACGCTAACAGTGGTCGCCCAAGGACATCTTGCAAGTGACACGTAATCATGCAATAATGATGTCACTTTTGAGAATTCCCGGCATCGAGGCAATGTCATTAAATAGTTTCTAATTTTAGCCATGGCGTAAACATCGGGGGGTTTCCTAGCAAGCACGATAGGTATGGGTGTAGTGCAAGCCCTTTGTAGGTCTAAAAGAGACTGCATTCCTCCACCCACCATTTTATGCTTGAATTTCATTGACTACAGATGAAAATTTGGTCATCAGCATAGATCGTAATTATTACAGATGTGATTTTAATTTATTTATATGTGGAGGCTAGAGTATGCTGACAGTCACTCTAGACTTCAATATGGCAGCATTGGGCTGTTTGCTTTGTAATATTTAATCGGCATGGTAATCTATTATACATGGAAGCCTGAGCCAGGATATGGAATTTTTCTGTCCTACACCCGCACATAGAAGACCAGTTCTAGATTTGGAAATTTTTTTTCGTACACCCATGCACTTCAGTGGGCCAGACAAATTTTCCTGCAACGAACCTGGGAACTTTTCTTCTGTGATTCATTTCAAAGATTTGCCACCGCTACTGACAATATGGATTTCAACAGTCTACAACAGTTTGTAGTGGGTGTCCAACCAACAGACCAGCCTAGCAAGCGAAACGCTTTTATTTAATTCATTGCATACTTTAAAATGGTCAAAATCAAACACTATATCATCCATCAAAAAGCATGCGATTATTCAGTGCAACAATTTAAAGATGCGTACAACAGCGGAGTTTTTGATGTGTGAGGAGCCAGTAAATAATCGGCACAATCCGCTGAGCGTGGAGGAGCAATGCACCATGAATTGGAGCTTCATGGAAGCCGGAACTCGGCGAGAGGACCTACGACGCAAGTATTAACTACGAAGAGCTTGTATTGCTCCAGGAGATGTCACGAGAAGCTGCATTGCTCTGCAGGAGTACCTAGAGCACTTTGAGAGGACCTATGGCGCTTCGTTAAGTAACGTGAAGGAAAAATATGCTTCAGCTGTAGCCAAAAAAGGTAGGAGTGCTGTGCTCACTAGTTCTTTAGGTAGGGAAGTGATGAATGGTAGCAAGAGTGAGATACCACCTATCTCACTCTTGATGGTAGCAATAGCTCAAGTTTGCAAATTTAGTAATCCTGGGTCTATTTTGATTTGTTTATGTGATGAAGAGGATAATGTTAATTTTGAGGATCAGGGATTCATGCACTCAGATCACAGTTTCATGTACCTATAGAATTGAGGAAGAGTATGGATGATGTTGAGCCAGAAAACAGCCATAATTTAGGGAGTGCTTTGCAGGCTACCCAGCTAGTTTTACAGATTTGTGGTTAAGGAGTGCTGCTACACAAAGTCAAATGCAGGGAAGTGCTACTCTGACGCATGGGAATGAAGCACTAGGAATAGATCATGTCTCCAGCGTGAAACAGGATGATTCTGCATCCGGAGATGTATCGAGCAGGCTTATTGATTGATTGTATCTGGAAGAGCAGCGGAACGCTGATAATGGCATGACGTACAGTGATACATCATCAAATATATAACCATGATCAAGCTATGCATCCACAAATTCTATTTAGTGTGAATTGCAAAAGTTGGAGGGAAACCGGGACGGTGACGAAACGGAGACAACAATTCTGGAAATGGTTTGCAAAAGGATACAAAGGAGAATGTAACATTATAATGCCTATACCACATTTTGTATACTTTATTGACAAGTATCCTCAGAGTTTACAACCTAACGCACCAAGGAGTGTTCTTTGCACCAATTATATCCGGGTATCCCTGCATTATTGTGCAGACATAATGTTTGAAAGAAGCAGCTATTGGCAGCAGAGGGCACAGAGCTCAGTCGTTTCATGCTGAAGCAAAAAATTCTATGCCACACCACTAACACTGCAATAGAGTGGAACCAAGCCTGACGTGGAGGATGCTATCCTTCAAAGCAGTAACATAGGTAAATGACAGGATGAAGTTGTAACAGTGCATGGGAATAAAATTCGAACACATATCTTAGGAGGGACAGTACCACCATGCACCATGTCAGGACTCGATACACATGGGTGTTAATGGGGGAAATATGGGCCTTCTATTGGCTCCCCCACTCCAATCCCATTCAGAAGGCAAACAAACAAAGAAAATCACTACTAAACCACAAGCTACACCTAAGCCACAGAAAAAGGCGTATGGCGCTTGTTTTAATTGCAACCAGGACGGACATTTTTCCAACCGTTGCCCAAGATCTAGTTAAAAAAACAGGCTCGGCAGCTCCTTGGTGTTCAAAGGCAACAAGACGACGTCGTAAAACGTACAAGTAACGATTAGTGCGTACAAGCAGATGTGGTACGCGACATGATGAAACCTCAAGCAACAAGATTGATATGCCAATTGTGTATCATGGTGGCAGGACTGTGGATTAACCCAATGGTAAACACCTTCCATTCGTGGCCTTTACGTATTGGGGACTACATCGTGCAAGCTTTGTTCGATAGTGAAGCTACTTATCTCAGAAGACCTGGCTGCACCTCTGGAACAGGATGGCCACAAAATCCACCACGACACCAAAGTAACTTTCATCTTGGCAACACACTCACACCAAGGAAGGGTAGCATTCAATCAACAATGAGATGGGGCTAAGGGCAACAAACTAGGATGCCTTTCTTGATTTTGCCGCGTGGAACAGACAACGTCATTCTTGGACGCGATTTTCTGTATCACACGGGAGTCCCGTTAGACATTTGCAATGGCGGATGGTGCAACTTGCAAGGGAAGCCAACACTTTTCGTGAAAAAGGAAAAGAACAAGCCACGGCAGAAGCCAGAGACAAGAACAGTGGACATGACAAACAGGACCTCGGACTCATTAGCAAGCATGTCAGTAAAACACACTGTTCAACTAAGCAAAATATCAAACTATAAACACAATAATGCGCTGACATCGTGCTTGTGTAGAACACACATATATAAACACAACTTGAGTTGCAGCCGGTGACTAAACCAATTTCCCTGCTATACAGAGCGACCAATGCTGGACTAGGAAGATCAACAGAGAACAGAAGGACGAGTGGTCAGTGAATGACATCATCGAACCTACTAACTTCTCCAGGGCTGCGGTGCCTGTGCTTTCTCTCAAGAAGGGTGGCACCGGGTGAGAAAAGATGTTGCATAGACTACAGAAAACTTAAACACTGTTCCAAGGACGGTATGCCATGTAAACGATTTGGCAACGCTCGGCAAAACTTTTTAGTACCTAAGTTAAGTGGATAATTTTTACAAAGTGAGCGTAAAGCTCAATGCGTTAAGTTGTTTTGTGGCCAATTTCAATTCAAAGTCTTTTTTGCGTAAACAACTTACCAGGTAGTTTTCAAGAATGTTGGAGCTTGCCCTAGGGGACCTTCTGTACAATTGTGCTGTGTACATTCACGACATACTCATGTTTAGCAGCACTTTTGAAGAACATCTGCAGCACTTGGATGCCGTGCTGAACCTCCTGGGCAGAGCCGGGTTGAATGTCAAGAAAGTTCAACAATGTGTGCAGGAAGTAAAATAGCTTGAACATGTCATCTAACACGGCCAGTTCTAGCCGTAGCCCGAATCCATTAGGATTATTAAGGATTATCCCGAGCCTAAATCAGCGAAGGAGCTTAGGAGACTGCTGGGACTACTCAGATTTTTCTGGCAGTTTATGGGAGATTATCATGCCACAGCTATTTCACTGTTTAATCTACTCAAAACACATGATGAAAGTAGACATTTGAGTGTAGAGAAGCCATGAAGAAGTTGAAGAGTACACTCATTGAAGGTACTTTAAAACTACCTGGTCTATCCAAACCTTTTACCATAATTACAGATGGCAGTACTTCGGAATTTCATCAATTTTATGTCAGCAACAAGAATCCGGAGGTTTAATAATAATAATAATAATAATAATAATAATAATAATAATAATAATAATTAATTATAATAATAATAATTTTATTCAGTATAAATATACACACATTTCATGTGCATGCACGAAGCTCAAAGAGCTTGTATGTGCACTGAACATATCCAAAGCCTAATGTCATAACAATTTCATAACATGTTTATTTTTTACATTATATTTTTCAGATTTTAACACACACACACACAAATAAACAAATACTAAGTCAATAAGCTAACGAAAATGCAATTTAAGTTTGATCAATTAGACCTAATAATAGTTCAGCATAAGCCAATTCTTAATTTTTTTTTTGATATTGGATCTGGTTAGGGTCTGTCTGATATCCAATGGTATTTCATTTAAAATAGTTGGAATATTATATTCCAGTCTTCTTTTGCCATAGGAGTTTCTCCAAGATGTTATTTTGAGCCATGCTGCATGATTTCGTACATGTCTTAAAATTTTAGTCTGATATGTTAAATCAAAAAAATTATTCGTTATTACTGTCAATTAAAAAAGTAATGAGAAGTTCATTAGGCTGTATTTCTTCAGAATATCAGTAGTTGACATTTTTTGCATAGATCTAAATAATGCTTTCGTTGCTATATTTAGTACTTTTTGTAGATTTTCGATGTAGTTATCCGTAGTTGATCCAAAAATTGTACATGCATATCTGACATATGACAGAATCCAAGATTCATAAAGTATTTTTTTTACTTCGATCCCAAAACAATTGTTAACCTTATACAGTAGTGGTATCATTTTCCTAATTTTTTTTTTTATATTTTCAATATGTGTATAAAATTTCCAACTTTCATCAATTTGAAGTCCCAAGTATCGAAGGGAGGATACCTGTTTAATTCTAGGGCAACTGTTACACTTAAAATTTTCTACGCAATCC
This sequence comes from Lithobius niger, assembly GCA_023313725.1. NCBI lineage: Eukaryota > Metazoa > Arthropoda > Chilopoda > Lithobiomorpha > Lithobiidae > Lithobius > Lithobius niger. The sequence goes on from JAHWFP010032971.1 coordinate 16,182, forward strand.
TCTTTATGCGAAAAAATACCACACTTTAATTTTTCAGTATGAGATGTAGATACATGCAAAAAGTTGGTTTTCTCATTGTTGATGTAAAGTTCGTTATCATAAAGATATTGATTAATATTGTTAAATTCGCTTTGTAAGTTTTTTACCATTAAATTTTGTTTTTTATGAATAGAAACAATGAGAATATCATCAGCATATAGGGTGATATGACATTTATGGATTCTTTCAGTAATATCATTTATGTAAATTAAGAATAACATAGGGCCAAGAATTGAGCCCTGTGGTACCCCATATTGAACCTTAGCCCATTCACTTTGTGAATTCGCAATTTTTACACAACTTTGTCTGTTGTTCAGATAACTTGCTAGAATATTTAATATTTTTCCACGAATACCAATATTGTAAAGTTTATTATGCAGTATTTTATTGTCAATTGTATCAAAGGCCTTTTTCAGATCAACAGAGATTAGGCCGACATGATTACTATTATCTAAAGCATTAAGTATTTTATTATTAATGACATTTAGTCCATTTATAGTCCCAAGTCCCTGTCTGAATCCATATTGAGCTTTATTCAGAAGTTTAAATTTATTTAAGAAATTAGAAATGCAATTAGCAAAATATTTTTCAATGATTTTATTAAGAACTGGGAGTAAAGCAACAGGCCTGTAATTACTGTAAAAGTTTTTTTCACTTCTTTTATATATAGGTCTTATAACTTGCTTTTTTAGGCTATCAGGCCAAATTTCAGAATCAATAATTGCATCAATAAGTATCTTCAAGAATTCTGCTGAATTTTCCTTATTATTGACAAAATGTTCCAATAAAAAACCATCATATCCACAAGATTTTTTTAAGTTTAAATTTAACATAATTGTGATAATATTTTGTGTGGTTGGTTTTACAACTTGAAAAGAATTAATACATGTGCTTGTATTTCTTGTGTTTGAAGTTTTATTTTTTGTTTTAGAAGCGTTATCTTTGTTTTTTTGTAATTTCAATAGTGGTACTTCTTGGTCAAAGTATTTGGCAAAATTGTTGCAAAGCATTTGTGTATTATTTTCTTTGAAATTTTTTTTTATTTGTTCATCTAAGTTACCATTTTTTTTCTTACTGAGTCCACTTATTGTATTTATTTTATCCCAAATTTTTTTACCATCATGTTTATTTGTTTCAAAGAATATTTTGTAGTATTCTGCTTTGGCAACCAGAATTTGTTTTGTAACATTTTTCTTAAGTGCTTTGTATTTTTCTAAGTCCTTTACATTAGGAATTTTTGTTTTAGCAATTGTATTCCAAAGTTTATTTTTTTCGTTAATTATTTTCAATAGATCAGAGTTCATCCATTCCTGTCTTTGTTCATTTTTATTTTTATTTATTTTTAAATTTCTATGAGACTTTGTGATAGTATTACTATTGTAAATATTTTTAACCACCATTTTTTTAACCATTATTAATAATAATAATAATAATAATGATTCAGTTTATTACGAGGTACATGGCGCGAAATCCCTAAGGATTTGTGTGTGCAGCAAATATTAACTGTAATTTACAAAGAAAACTAGTAACATAATTCTTTATATACAATAAAAAATTGTAAAAAAAATTATGGTTATACACAAACAAACTTAATTACAGTAACGTACTTCGTTACTTGTCAGAATAAAGTTAATAGAAAGTTTTAATACTTTATATTTAACATTATAAATATGAACAGTAGACCTTTATCAAAAAAAATAAAAATCATTTCATCTAATTAACATAATCAACTTATTTTGATTTTGCAAAATAAAAAAATCAATTTTACTGCACACATTGGTGAATGATGACCCTCCAAGCTAAGTATCTATTAACCATTTTTACATTACTTTTTTAATCGATGTGTATGTCCTTCAATTTCTTAGATATAAAGGAAAATTATTAAAGTGATGCGGAATTTGATAGTCTAAACCTCTTTTACCGTACGAGTTTCGAATTCTTGGTTCTTTCAACCATTTATTGTTTGCCCGAACATTTATTTTTACTTTCATTTTAAATTCGTTGGAAAGGTAAAATTGAGTAAGGTATCCAAAAGCCAACAATTTTTAGTATACCAACATTTTTTTTTATATATTTCTGGGTGTGTTTTAAAGTTTCACTTTTAAATAAAAATTTTATGGCCTTATTATGCAGTTTTTTGAATTTGTCGAATTAAACTATTTGATGTGGTTCCACACATAGTGATAGCGTATCTTGTGTAGGACATGATTCGGGCCTCAAAAATAACCTATTTGAATAGTTTTAGTATTTTTTTTAATAAAGAGTTTGAATAATTATAAGTTTTCCAATCATTAATCTATACAAGTATAAAAATAATAATAATAAATCAATTACTTTTGCAAAAGGACGGGGAAGGAATAGGTTTATCCACTTATACCCCACCTAAATTAAAATTAATAGAAGGCTGTTCATTTACAATCTGCAAGTTTTGCAGGTAGAAGGCTGAGCCAATCAGAAACTAACTATGGAGTCAGTGAATTGGAAATGTGTGCAGTGGTATATGACGTCGAGAGATTTAGACCCTACATTGAAAACACGACATTTGAAATAGACAGACCATAGCACCCTGACCGATATCAAAAACTTATCGATCTTAACTGGACGCCTAGCTAGATGGGTAATCCAGCTGCAAGGCGTGAACTGTGCATTGCAATATTGTAAAGGAGCAGATAATGCTGTAGTAGGCACGATTAGCCGCATGTATGAGGAGGAGAAAACTACACACTGAATTGAGCGTGGGATGCGCACAAGAGCAAATTTCAGAAACCTAAAATACATTAAGCTAACATAAAAGCACTGCCGGCACATCCACAAATACTTTAAAATAAGATAGATTCTTACAAACAATAAAAAGGACGGAAAGCCAAATGGGCTCGAAAAGTGGGTCGTGTCAGTATGGCTGAGCGGAAGGACTCCGGCCTTTGGTCTCAAAGGTGGTAGGTTCAATTCCCGCTCAGGCAGTGTGACGTTTACGTGTAAAAGGCACCGTGAATAGGTTTGCGTCTGTATTTAATTGATTCTTACCATATAAAAATATCCATTACACGCCCAGTCAGATGAAAGAATGTTGCAAAGGATAATGGATCCAATTGTTTACATTACCACATTTTGCCTAAACAGCTCGCTACATAATAGGATATTTTTACATTAAATTTAAAGCCAGATTTTTTTCAAAGTGATTGTCCATGCCTCCAGTTTAAGCCGAATACGCAAGAATTTTTCTTGGAACTCTACTGATCACAATTCGGTTAGTGCCCACAATCCAGGCAAAGGCGACCGAAGGCTCTATCCTTTTCCTTCGACTCAACGTAACCCCTGTGCTGGTCAATTCTTTGGTCAAAGGGTGCCCCATTTTCCCAAAATATACACCTTTGCCTTTCCAAGTAAAGGTGCGTATTTAGATTGTGGATGTTTTTCAGGTTATGTCCTGAATCTGAAAATCTGAAGGGGTTAAGGTAGTTCACTTTTTGGATTAAGTCCTGAATGTGAAGGGGTTAAGATAGGTCGTTTTATACTATATGTCACTATAAACATAAAGTAAGGCCAGAAAGTTTTTTTCCCTTTCCTCAAAATATTACCTTTAACTCTAGTTTAAATTTATTCAATTTAATGCTCAATGCTGAACAATAAATAAGAAGTGCCTACAAGGCTCCCATTATGTTTGCGGAAGCAACAGTGTTCCCCCTTCACTTTTCGTTTGGTCACGATTATAGTCGGATCGTGCGTGTTTTTGCTCAAGTTCGTGAAGTATTTTTTTATGGAGGCTATATTAAGTATAAAACAGCCTAAACCCCGAAACCTGCGGGCATTCCTAAGCAATAACAATGCACAAGGTTTTCGGGGTTTATCCGATTTACAACCCGTTGAGCCTCTGATAATGGGCCAGCACATGCACTACAAAGAACGAATCGTGCTGAAATTTTTTTGCTCAAAGAGCTTGACAACAATTTTTAAGGGTTGTTGTCTGAAGAGGCTGTTCGTCGTTGAGTTTTCGTTGCGTGAACGTGATGGGGTGCTTCGAACACAAGTAACAATCTACGAAACAATGTTTTTTGCAAAGATGTTGGTGACAGAATTGTTACTCCGTGTTTGGTGAAGGGGTATTCGTCTCTGAGTTTTCGTTGGTTGAACGGTGGTGTGGCTCTTCGGAATCAAGCGGCACACAAACAATTTTAACAGTTGATGTCTGAACGGAAGGGGCTATTCATCATTGACGTTGCTTGAACGGTGATGGGGCAATTCGGAATCGAGTAAAAATCCAAACACAAGCAGAGAACCCTTGCGTTATTCGTCGAATCATTTCTAGTTTGCCGGAAAGAAGTTGAGTGCTAAAACGCAGTAAGTTATAGATTTCGTAAAAACACGAGTGACTTTCGGTGTGAGAATTTTTGTTTTCTTTCCGCAAAAACGGTTCTCCAAAGTAGGTTTTCGATTTCGTTAATATCGATTTTCGATTTACAAAGTAATTTCGATTTACGAGGTTCAGTTTTGCGATGTTTACCAATTTTGCGCAGCGATACTAGCCCCCATCACATTCGTTATGCAACCTGTAATTTAATTTGCCTCAGCGTTGGTACTTCGTATCAAGTAGACATAAACATTTATGTTATGCCACTCATAAGCGGAGTTGAACGTAAAAGCTCCGAATCCTGACGCGAAACAGCTTCGCGTTTCCGTAAAAGTAAGACGATTCACGAATGTAACATCATTGTCCCAATACGGGCATAATGATAATGAAAACCAACCGCTAGCCGCTTTCTCGAAGTGAGATATACTGCGTCGATGTGTGGTTTGTTTGTCAGTGACCATTCAGTGATGAGCAAAGCTTCGATCTGTGTAATTACTGAAGCCGAAAGGTCCGGTTTGTGTTTTTTCAGTGTAAGTTGAGCACTGTGGTCGTTTTTAGGAAAGAAAACAACATTATCGCAACTGTGAAGACTCGTAAGGTTGACTTTGAATTTGTTGAATTAGCTGAATTAAAATTAGTTTAATTTGTGTATCTATCAGTGTTCTTCAACAATTAATTGTGTCTTTGAATAATTCCCCCGAATGGTGGTTGTAATAATATGTCTGATAAATTTTTATTAACGTGTTTAGCAATAGACATAATCACTGATGTCTTGTCTATTATTATCAGTGAACAGTGAATGCAGATTAAGTTTGATCTTTGAAAGTCTATACACCAAAAACCCTTATCCACTTCAATCTACAAATAAAGCGCAGAATGCATGTGCAAAATTTCGTATGAATCGGACAATGGAATCAAAAGTCATGGTGGAAACAAGTCAAAGGACAGGTAAACAGACACACCACAGGATAGGTAAGGGTCTTCGTACTGCTTTGCCCCATGCGTCATTCGAAAAAGCATGGTAAATCATTCTACAATAGAGCCAGCAGTTTTACGACGTGGCTTTGCCCGTTGCACCAACAATTTGTTTACTGTATCAAATTTGTGTGTTCACATAAATTTATGGTCATAATAAAAAAAAATTGGGCTATGTCACCTTTTCTATGAGCTGACGGTTTGGCACTTTAACAGTTTTGATTTCGTTTAACCATGCTTTTAACTAGAATAGGCAACAGCTACACACGCAGTTCATTGAGAGTTGACGGTATAGTCGAGAGCCGACAATATAGTTAAGAGTTGAAAGTATACTAGTTGAGTTGAGAGTGTAATAGAGTTGACAATATCCACACAAAACTAAAACTGGTAGAAAAACCCGCCAAGTTTACAAAAACGATCGGCCTTTGAAGGTAGTGATATCATTCAACCAAGGAAAGGCCGCCAAGTTCAATCCTATTAGCCAAGTTAACAGTTGACAGTATAATAAGAGTTTAGAGTTTAATATGGAGTCAACAGTAGAGTTGAGAGTATAGGTGAGAGCTGAGAGTATAGGTGAGAGCTGAGAGTATAGGCGAGAGCTGAGAGTATAGGTGAGAGCTGATAGTGTAGTGGAACTGACAGCAGTTGAGAGTTAACAATATAATAGAGTTGAGGGTAATGGAGAGTATAATAGAGAGTCGTGAGTACAGTTGAGAGCTGATAGTAATGCTGAAAGTTGACATTATAGTTGAAAGCTAACTGCCCACGTGCGGATCCTATCCGAAATCTTGCGATTTCTTGTAAAATCCTTTGTGTTCTTACAGGAAAAACGATATCCTGTAGATCTGCAGGATCCTCCATATATTATAGATTTTTTTTCAGTCCTAAAGGATCGTTTTCTTCCCGTATGAACTTACAGATTCTTTTAAGAACTTACAAGATCTTGGATAGGATCACCACATAGAAAGTATAGTTCTGAGTTGACGGAACAGTTATGAATTGAGAGTATAGTTGCGAGATCACAATATATGTGCCAGTTAACAGGTAGTTAACAGTATACTTCAGAGGTGACAGCCAAGAGTTGACAGTAAAGTTGAGAGTTTTCATACAGTTGAGAGCTGACAGTATAGCTGAGATTATAGTGGTTGACAATATAGTTGAGAGTTGACAGCTCAGTTCAGAGGACAGTATATTTGACTGACAGTATAGTTGAGATTCCCTGTGATTTCTAGTTGACACGATAGTCTAATTGAGAAAGGCCCTGGATAGGCCTCGTGTTCATGTCGATCGTAACCTTTAAAAGATCTTAAGAATTTATGATTGGAATTACCTAGCAAAATGGTACTCTGTCCTTCTGACGTCATGGTTTCGACTGAGAGTGCGTCAAACTTCTAACTTTAGGTGAGAGCTGACAGTGTAGTATGGACCGGGCAAAGCTCAATTCATGTATTGCTTACGTAAATTGTGTCGATTGATGTTCAATTATTATCGACCAGAGCTTCACCGATACAACCTATTGCCGATCACATCCGCTACTGGTCGCATGCTGACAGTGCTGTACCATCTTTGACAATTTTTTTTTATCAAAGACCCAGGCAAGTTTTAGTCTTACTTGAGTGATCTAGTATTGAATGGCAATCCTTCCAGAAACGTAGTAACTTCGTTAGGACATTTCTTGTTCCAAGTGTCTTTTTGAAGGCTATTGACTTGGAAGCTATCGCCACACGAAATCTCTTGAAGAAAACGGTTACAGTAGTGTGTATTCGAACATCAAAACCGGTTAATTGTTGGCAATTTATCGGGAAAAAATGAAGTGTTGACCGATACAGTAATACTACCCGGGACCGGTACTTTCCTTTACCGATAGTAATACCAGTGTTGGAACTGGTATTGACATATTTTCAAAATGAAGTGCTGCAATTTAAGCAAACGCCCCAGTCTTTAATCTTTTTTGTCTCCTGTTATTTGGCTGACCAGCCTGAGCCTGTCATCTAATTTAACTATTTAGGTTTACCTCAAGTTAGAGAAAAAAATTCTGACACTTGTTTTTTTTTTCACTTCATGATCATGAATTTGTTTGTTCGCAAATTTAATTTCCTTCAAGAACATTTTTATTCCTTAAGAAACCAATAGCTGTTGTATTTCCTCCTCCTCCTCCCCCCCCCCCCCCAAATCGCCTACTTTAGGTTTAATTGAAATAAAATAAAATTCCAATCTTGTTACGGCTTAAAGGAAATCGATCTTGTCAGTTTTCAATTAACATAAAAAAATCAAAGTTCCACTATTGTTTTGTAAAGTTACAGCTTTTTAAAAAAGAAATCGATCTTGTCAGTTTTCAATTAACATAAAAAATAAAAGTTCCAATTTTGTTTTTTAAATCCGCTACAGTTAAAAATCTTTTATTTTCTGCATATCAATTATCCAAAATTGAGTAGAATCAGAAAACAATGCAGTCAGCTTACAATACGGAAAGTAAGTCCCAAATCCGGGTTGGGAATAAATGCACGATTTATTTGAGTTAAATCGAATGTTTTTTTTTTTAATTTATTATTAATTATATCGAAACCGTTTTGATTTTTTTATACTACCGGTAAATACAATTAGTTGTAGTTTCATTTTCGTAAACGTGTTAAATTCAAACAGTCACGAAACAGTCAAAACAACACCACTCTTGTTACAATGAGAGTTATTGTTTTCTTTCTGCAAAACGAGCACCATGCTCAACTTACACTGAGATGACCACAACTTTCTTTCAGAGCATTACTCTTCCCTGAATGGTCACCGACAAACAAACCACATATTTATACAGTATATCTCCCTTATATAGAGGAAACGGTTTGCTTCCATCCTCGTTATGCCCGTATTAGGGGAGTGATGTCATCGTCGTTAATCGTCGGCTTTTTACGGAAACACGAAGATGCTTCTCGTCACAATACGTTTAACTTGTTGAATCAGGGACATAAAAATGGGCTTTAGGCCCACTTAATACGAAATACCAACGCCGAAGTAAACGAAATTACTGGTTGGATTACGAAATGAGATAGGGCTAGCATCGGTACGCCAAACAGAGGAAAACTTCGTGCACTCTAAACATCGTGAACATCGAAAACATCGTAAATAAATTTGATGTTGAATTTAGTAAGAATCGTTTGTAGAAAGAAAACCAAAATTCCCACGCCGAATGCCACTCGTGCTTTTATGAAAACTGTAATTTGTGCGTTTTAGCACTCAACTCCTTTCCGTAAAGGAGTTGAGTGTTAAAGCGCACAAATTACCGGGAGTATTACGACTGAAAATCTTTTTGAAAACTAGAAGAACATAGACTTCTTAGAGCATCACGTCATCTGGAGCAAAGTGCTTGCTTTAGATTAACCGGCTCAATTTTGAACATTACCAGACTATTTCGAGGAGAAAGAGTGTTAGGAAAGGGACGGGCAAACCAAGGAAACCACAGCACGCCGAGGTAATGTGCAGAATAGATCCCATATCCGCTGACGGAATCAGTAGTCTGTCACACTACCCTGGTCAGCACAGACTGGTGGGTACTTTACCAGGGTCAAGTTTCCACTCATCCACCAGATCAGATTGTTCAGGCAACGGGGCTGAGCCCTGCCACCGTTCGACCTCCGTAACCACCCAGATAATTTTTTTTAACGTTGTTGTGGTTTACCGAAGACCTTTACGAAACTAAAAATAGCTTGTTTGTGCAGATCGGGTTTAAAATATAAAAAAAAACTACAGCCAGCCATCCTATACTCAGTCATAACAAGAACGATGTATAATACAACCTAATATAGTATGTTTTACGAAAACTGAACGACAAAAGCTAACGATTTACGTAGCCAAATCAAAGCCTACCAGGCAATAAAACAGCAGGAGATAAGACTCCTAGCCAATCACAATATAACAACCAATTTTTAATTGGAATTTTGACATTACTCAATTGTATTTGGTAGCTTTAATAACTCCCTAAGAATGTAATTAAATATTTTTGATAAATAGTATTTTTACGTCGTCTTCCGTATTTGTTACGCCATGTCAAAATTTGATACGAAACGCAGAAATATGTTCGATTTTTCGGTTGTTAACACTGCTTTGAAGTGAGCTTTCATTGAAAATTAAAGTACGCTATTTGAATTAAAATCACCTTAAAAAAGATCACTTTCTTTGTTGTGAATTGTCCTTATTATTAACTGATCCAAAAACGGCTTACCGTTTAGAAAAAATCATTAGAGCTCGTATCCCCATACTCACAGCTGTGAAGGTATACGAATAAAAACGGATTAGAGTTCACTCGAACGCAACGGACTATAATTTGAACTCCAATTCCAGAGATCATGGACTGTTTTTACTCAGTGGTTATGTCAGAAAGTAAAGGAAGTTTGTGTTTGAAATGTTTAATGTGTGTGTATGTTTTTATGCGTGCTTAATGTATGTATTATGCAGGTTTTATTTATGTTTGTCTGTGTTTGTTGTTTTATATTTCAAGTCTGTTTCGTGTAAGTGGCTATATGTGTATTCTGCGTGCATTTATAATTTATGATGCAACCAGACTCCTAGTTAAAGCATTTTTTTTTGCTGTGTTTGTGTTTGATGGTTTCTGTTTTAGTTCTAGTTCGTGTGAGTAATTACCTGTTCATTTCATGTCTGTATTTTTAATCTTTCAAAATGAGGTGGCTTATTCAAGGTTCAATGTATTTATGAGATGTAGCCATACCAGGAGTGTCATAAAGAAGGTCCTGTTGGGTTCGACGGGGTGATCATGATAATATTACCGCACGTTCCGTCTCTCGTTCGGGGTCGAAACCCGTGCGGCCAAATTTGGAACGACTGGTCGTGACTATTTTCTGGGATGCCCACGGTAGAAATGCTCTGAATACGTTTTACCCCAATAAGGGGTGTCAAACAGTGACAGATCCTCCCCTCCCCTCCCCCTCCTCCTCAGAGTAAATTAAGCATGATAGGAAAAATATGAAAGTAGCGATATAGGTAGCCCATTTTATTGTGGGTTGACTCTCACAAGCTCAATATTCAGTGTTCACTCTATTGGCGTCACGAACAGCTTGAAGACGAGCAGGCTAGGAAGAAAACAGTGGCTCAAAAAGCTCCATGTTTCTTTAATAATGAAAAGTGGCCCTAATTCTACCGATATGAAGTGTTTGTGAAAACTTTGGAACCATCTTGAAGGACAATGTTGAAAAAAAAAAAGGATGATGTCTGAACCTCTAGCAACTCGAATTAGTCGTACCAGGACGGAGGAGCACATTGATGCTGTGTGCTTCGGGAAATGGAGTTTAATACGGAGCTTCTTGAGTCCCTTTTGTCTTCCTACCCTGCTGTCTTCAATCTGTTGGTGACGTCAATGAAGGTCACACTGAATATTGAGTTTGTGAGCGTAAACCCACAATAAAATGAGCTACCTGTCGGTACTTTTATATTTTTCCCTATCACGGCACCTCCGCGTGCAACAGCGGCGTTCACGAGCGTTCACGAGGGGTTCGACAAAGAAGAAAAAGTGTACGGGATTTGTAAATCTGTAAATCTTCCAACGGAGTTATGGAGATTTAAGGATTTGCTAGGATTTAAAGATTTACAAAAGATTTAATGATTTACATGAGATTTTTCAAGATTTACACGGATTTACAGAAGATTTAAAGATTTACATAAAATTTTGCGGTTTATGGAGATTTACAGATTTGAAGAATTACATGAAGATTTGCAGATTTGCTGGGATTTAAAAATTTACTAAAGCTGTAAGGAAGATTTAATGATTTACATGAGATTTTTCAAGATTTACAGATCTGAAGATTTACGTGGAGATTTAAATATTTGCTGGGATTTAAAGATTTACAAAAGATTGTAAGATTTAAATAATTTACGCCAGATTTTATTGATTCACAAGATTTGTACAACATTTACAAAATTTGAATGATTTACACAAGATTTAGATGATTTGCACAAGATTTACAAGATTTGCAACAGATTTGTAAATCTAAACCTTGGGTGTACGAGATTTCTAGTTTTGTCGAACCCCTTGAGCGTGAAGCAGATGCCGTCTTCCAGCCAAGGCAGACTGGGGTAGAAATCGCGCGTTTTGCCTCCTGACTCAACGCTAGTTAGTTCACGCAGATTCCAGAAAGTTAACGCCATTTGGTGTTGCATTGCTGAAATGATATTCTGGCGATGGTGAATCAACTGGCCATCATACACAAACCCATGTCAGGGTGTGTATGTATTTAAAAGCTTCTCGCCATACGTATGCAGTTTTGAAGAGTTTTATTAACGTAGTAGTGGATTACTTAACAGCCAAAAACGAAAACAAAGCAGTTAAGTAACTTTTAACTTTGGTTGTTTACCTCACAGGTAAAATACACACTTAAAATAACAAGCGGTTGCAGCGACTATCTAGTTGCAACCAGTCTTCTGTACACTTCCGCCACTTTTTCAACGAAATTGTAAAGGCGCGCACCTCTATCACGTACTACAACAGCGATCTCTATTGTATCATCAAAATGAAGTAACCAAAACTATTGCTGGTTAAAAATGTGTTTGCTTTTATGCCTAGTTTTAGAGTTAGGTGTAATTGTCAGTTTTTAGGCTTAATTTTTTTGTGCCGTTTTAATTTCGTAAGTTGCAGCTGACAGAGATTCATTCATGCAAGACGGTATTAAGAGTTTTATTTTAAGTGAAGCTAATGTGTGTCGTTAACGAAATCCTTTTGTTTTTGTGCGGTTGCGTGACTTCCTGTAGCGATTAAATGTTACGATCAAATGTTATTAGGCGTATTTTATTGAGTTGCGCCGAGAAAGCCTATATTAGTTATAAGTAAGCAACGATGTTTTAATTTGCAGTGTTTTTTAATGTCCATTTAAATACCATTGAAAACGGCGACAACAGACGGGTAAGGTCGTAGCTATAGTCTTCCCAGCCGTTTCGGCTGTAGAGAAGACTAAAACTGATTTAAATTGTTGAATTTCTTTTTTGTCATGAGTTAAATCAGCTAACCCTGTCTCATGGTCGCGGCTGGACAGCAGCATAGATCAGCCAGCTTACCTGAAAGAGCTGATTTTGTCATCGAGTGGAAAGGGAACCGTGGAAGAGTCCCTGCCAGTCCGTGCCTACCAGGGTATTGCGAGAGACTACCACGCTCCTTCACCGGCTATGGCATATTCTCCGGCCTGTTTTGGGCGTTATCTTGGTGATCAAAGGTTTCGCGGTTCATATCCCAGTTTTTCCTCTTCGTTTACTGGATTTCTTTCTCTTAGAAACGTCTAGTAACGTTAAAAATTGAGCTGGTACATAAAAGCATTAGTTTGCTTCAGGTGGCTTAACGCTCAAAGATATTTATTAAAAAAGTACACTAGCCATAGGTTTTGATGTGGTTTTGATTATCAGCGTGCCTTCGACTCGGTGGTTCATACAAAGCTTGTGGCCAAACTCAAACAATTCGGTTTTGATGGACAACTGCTGAACTGGCTTTGTGCCTTTTTACGAGAACGTCAGCAACATAACATAACATAACATAACATAACATAACATAACATAACATAACAAGTCCGAATTGAAGATTCGCGCTCTACTCTCTTACCTATTTTAAGTGGGGTCCCACAGGGCTCCGTCCTGGGGCCTCTACTTTTTGTCATTTTTATTAATGATCTTCTACCATCAACTGGGTCTGGTGATGATTTAAACCTCAAGTTTGCGGATGACGTTAAGACGGGTATGGAAGTACTTGATTTGGCTGACCATCACAGGGTAAATAACACCGTGGCTGAGGTCACTGCTTGGTCCACACGGTGACAGTTGCCTCTCGAGCGAGAAATGCTTCTCTTTTTGCTTATGGAGCTCTCCCCAATTATCTCCGTATACTTTAAACGGTCTATAGGTAGAATGTAAGAATGAGATCAGGGACTTGGGTGTCTGGTTTACGTCCGATCTCAAGTCCTCAACCCATTGCAGGAAAATCGTGGCCCAGGCCTTCCGTCGCCTCTACATTGTCAATCGGTGTTTTTCCCGCGCCAATTCTGAAACTCGTGTCTGGGCTTTTAAAGTCTACGTGCGACCAATCCTGGAATATGCCAGCCCAGTCTGGTCTCCATACTTACTCCAGGGCATTGACCTACTCGAGCCCGTTCAGTGCCACTTTACTAGGTCACTCACTGGTCTCAGACATCTCCCTGCTGGGGAAAGATTACAACGCTCAGGCCTGGAGCCGCTGGAATTACGACGTCTCTACGCAGACTGCTCGCTGACTTTTAAAATTATGCACAACACGTTCCCACTTGATTTTTCCTTTTTCGACTTTGTGGGTAGTTCTATGACACGAGGACACTCATTGAAACTTAGGCGGGCTAGGTCACGACTTGACTGTCGCTGGAATTTCGTTGGACTTCACGTTATACCTCCATGGAACGCTTTGTCAGAGGACATTGTACGCTCCCACACTCTTTCGGTCTTCCGTCGTGCCCTACATGACCGCGTTCTTAGTATTTCTTAAGCGAACTTACTAATGTTTCTTTTTTTTTTACCGTATTTAGGGGCGGTGTAAGTGGGCAACCCTTCCGTTTCCTGGTCGCCATTTTTTTTTTGGTTGGGGACCAAATTCAATTTATTATTATTATTATTATTACAAAAAAAAAAAAAAAGAAAACAGGGACGAAATAGTATTATAACTGTAGGGACTTAGGGCGGGTTTACGCAAGGATAATTTTCTCGCTTACTAGCTTTTACTTGGTCAATACTAAATCTGCTGGCTGCTTCTCGCCTTTACCGGAGAATACGGCTTTCGAATTGTCTATACGTAGTAACCATGGCAACAATGCGGACGCAATTTTCTCCTCGTGCCTCGCGACACGACGTACGATGCGTGCACCATGACAGCGTCGATTTATGACAACTAGAAAACAATTTTTATTGCAGTACAAATGTCGGACAGGTTTCTGAATGCCGGTATTCGATGCTTTGTATTCGATTCGACAACCTCGAAATGGACGCCATGTTGGAATTTGAATTCTCGCTGCTAGTAGCTATTTATTCTACCGTCGATTGATCACTGCTAGAAGCTGTTTTTTTTTAGCGAGAATAGCAAATTTTGGAAATAGCGTGAAATGGCAACAATATTGTAGCAATGTTTAAAATGACTGTTGCGCTTTGTTCTTTCTCCGTGTTGTTTTTTTATAATGCGTTTAATTTGTTGCCTATTACCGCATTCGTTTAATAGAAACGGGAAATTAATTGTAAATAAATAACGGTTGCCTAGTAAATAGCTTTCGGCGAGCGAGAAGGCGTAAACGAGCCCTTACTCTCCAAACAATATATAAGTCTTTCTCGATATTCCACACCATGCTAAGTCACAAGGCTTTATCAGGGTTCGAACATTAGAGAGAATATAGTTTTCAAGAATTGTCGTTTGTCAATGCTTTTCAAGGCCAACTGAAGCCAATTTAAAAGTTTTTTTTAGCATTGAATTACTTTATAAATTCCAGATTTTTGCTAGTCTACATAATTTAATTGGCACTTAAAGTAGGGAGGATGAAAACATCAATAGTCTCATACTTTTGCTTAGCAGTCTCAACCATCAAAAATTGCTTGCACTACGGCGCCCCTCTCTTTCGATTTCCTATCCAATCTGCCGGAAGAGTTAGACAGTTAAGTTGGTTCACAGTAGAAATGCTTGCAGCGTTACTGACAAATTAGTTTTATTTATTTATGTAGTTAATTTATTAATTTAAGCAAAATTGCCATTACAGTTATTTCATCGATCACCGTACACCAACAAAATTCGAGGCTGTTTTAACGTTCTGACAGTAAAAACTTCGGTTCCTGGAAATTTGGTGTTTTAAATTTAGGCTTTTGAAGGAATTCAAAGCTGTGCACGAACGTTGCCTTATAACACGTATTTAACCCCTACTGCAAATTCATTCTGTTGTAATCCTAGAAAGATCTTATGTAATTCTACGCGAAATTACAAGTTGGTGTGCTTTGTCGTTTGGGGGTAGTGGTTCAAACGCTCCTATATATACATTGGGTCATTTGAAGACAAAACTGGCTATAAGGTAGAAGCTGTGGGGTCGGGAAACGTATTCTTTAGCCGACCTTGGGCGTTTTTGTTGTGTGAATGTGTGGCTACTGCAGGCTTCCTTTTTGTAACAGAGTGCAGGCCACCCACCGTCACCCATGTCGGCCGCGTAGCCCTCCACACCTCCAGATGAGGATGACTACCAGTAGACGACGAGAGAGCTGTAGAAATTCAAGCGGAAAACTCACGACCCTTGACATGCTACAATCGACACGAGTGCTAGGCCCCTTCTCTTTCCGAAAATACGAAGGGGCGGCCGACCAGGACTACCCGGATGGGGCGCCAGAATTGTACCGACACGGAGTTTTGTTAACTCCGGAATTTTCTTAAATACTGACCCCTGTGTGGACCCGGAAATACAGTAACTCCGGATTCGTAATTTTCTTTAAAAGTGTCTGAAACAATCCGGAATTGTAGTAACACGGAGCTACCATAACTCCAGATTTCATTGATAATGTCCCTGCCTCGCTCGCTCTGCTACGCTCGCTGCGGCTATACAGATAACATTAGAAACCGTGTTACTACAATTCCATGTTGCTACAAATCCGTGTTACTACAATTCCGGATTGTTTCAGACACTTTTAAAGAAAATTACGAATCCGCAGTTACTGTAATTCCGGGTCCACGCAGGGGTCAGTGTTTATGAAAATTTCGGAGTTGACGTAACTCCGTGTCGGTAAAATTCAGCCCCCCCACCCGGACTTCCTACAGAAGGCGGTCGTACTACCTCTCAGTCCTGCTGATCCCAGCAATTTGCACAGCGTTCCGCGCGGTAGGTGCAGGGTGACGCGATATCATAATGGCACACTGAGACTGGTTTGGGGAGTTTAAAGAAGGAGGCGAGCAACTTTAAGACGCGCAAGGCGAGCAACTATACCACTTTAAGGCGAGCAACTATACCACGCGCCATGGCTGTTTGCTGTGATGTGCATATCACGTGACTGGGCTAGTCCAATCAGACGGCCAAACAGCCGTTGTTCTCGTTCGTCATTGGCTAACTCACTGTGACGTCACGTCAAACAGCCATTGCGATTGGTTTAGGTATCGAATGAAACGGCTTAAACCAACGAATTCAATTGAATCCCGTCCTGTCAGTTTGGTCTTCCTTTCACATTAATGCTTCGGCCCTTTTTATTTATTTATAAATTTCTGTCTTTTACAGATTAATATGTCCTGAACTGTTTAATGCTCGGCCGTGTGCTTGTTTAAAAACCTGTGCTTCATAATTTATTGTTTACGTACGTTTAGGTTGGTTTATATGTATAACTTCACCCACTGACGACAATTACTAACGTATACGTAAGAATTAAAAATAATTAAGTTTACAGAGGGTACCCGAGCATTGCATCCTGGCGTCTAACCTAAGAGAATACGAGATCGAATCCTAAAAAAACGTACGGAATTCTATAAAAAACATGAGCCCCCCCACACACACATTGTTCGTAGAGATTCTCGAGGGGGGAAGGCTCACTGAAATCATTGAGTAAAATTTATTAATTGCACTCATTCATGGTGGAAAACTACAAGGACCGTACAAATTTATTTAGGTTACATACTGGAATTCTTTTTTTTTTAACGGAATTAAATGTACAGTCTAATCGACACACTTTTAACGATCGGATACCGATATCTAACCGATTTTTGGTATATGATTCATCACCATCATCATCACTATTTACAGAAAAATCGCAAACGTTTACGTCAAACTGAATTACATAAAATTCCAAAAATGCGATGCTGCTTTTTTTGTTACTAGACCAAAACGCAATCTCGACATCGGCATCCGATGGATCATACTGACCGTTACCAATGTGAAATTGAAATGTTACATCATGGTGTATACTAAAACCGAAATTCGAAAAATAAGGACTTTAAAAAAAATTAAAACAATCGTGCAATGGAAATGGGGAAAAAAAAAGGCCCACCCAAACAAAACCTTCTTGTGGCTTGAAAACGAAAAGGTATTACAAAATGCTGCAGGCACGGCTGAATAATTACAAATACAGTGAAATTCCAGTTCCATTGCGTAGATTAACATTTATTCGGGAAGAGCAACTGAATGGGGATACGGTGATTGAGTGAGCGAGGCGAACGAAAAATCAGCGTTATAGGCAGTGTGCTCAAAAATGGGATTGAACAAATTTAAGAATGAGAAGCTTGGACATAACAATAAATCAAACCAATTTGGCTGATGTAACGGCTAATTGAGCAATGGCAAATGTGAAAGTTATGAATGAGAAATTTTATAGACATAAAATTCCTCCAGAAAAGAGGTAGAAGCAACGATAAGACCATGTGACTTTTTTTCCATTCACAGTCCTATAAAAGTGATAATATCCACCCAAAACCAAAACTGGAATAAGAGAAGCCGCCAAGTTCCAAAAAGGATCGGCCCTTGAAAGTAGTGATATTATTTCACCAGGGACAGGCCGCCAAGGTTAATCCTATTAGCGGAGTTAATCACACCGAATAATACTTTGCGCGTTAAATGAAATCATGAAGATTGCTACCGCAAGTAGCAATATTCTAGTTTTCATTTAACTTTCGAACTATTAGTCAGCTTAATTTGGCTAATAGGATTAACCTTAGCGGCCTTTCCCTGGTTGAGTGATATCACTACCTTCAAAAGCCGACCTTTTTTGGAAACTTGGCGGCTTCTCTTATACAACTTTTTTTTTTTTTTTTTTGGGGGGGGGGGGGATACAATAAAACTAGCTACTCCAAGTCTAGGAGGAGCAGCTGTCCCGTTTGTTGTCGCATTGTTGTTTGCCTCTGTTGGGGCCCAGACCTCAGAGGTTGAAAACCTGTAGTTTTCCGTGAACAATATTGTGTTTGGTACTGGCTATTACTACTAGTCGCCATTAGCCCTCACTTTGCTGGCCGCTCGCTCATTTTCTCTCGTACCATGCAAAGAACAAACACTTTCGCTTCTTTCCATTGCTACCATGCAAAGATCGAACACGTTCCCCCCTTTTCATTGCTACTGTGCAAATAATGAACTCGTTCGCCTCAGGGTTGCAAAATATTCTTACTAGACAAAATTTCCCATAAAATTTTCCTACAGAATTTTCAAATTTCCGCAGACTTTCACCATGTAGTTAAGTTATTTTTTAGCGAATTTCCACAGTTCTCTGAAATCTCCCGCTTATCTCGTTCTAACCTACTGGCATATTCTGCACACCTGGTTCACCTCTTATCATTGCCACCGTGCAAAGAACGAACACTTTCGTCCCTTCAAATTGCTACTGCGAAAAAAATGAACATGCTTGCCCTATCATAATAATTTAACTGCGTTTGGATTGGTTGTCACAGTGACTGCCCTTCCCCGTTACTGACCCTCGCCGATGTCGTCCGAACAAATAAAAATGCCAAAAAGAACTTCCTAACTTGTTCTTTGGGTTTGAGATTCTGCACTTAAGTCAAAAATTCGTAACTTAATTTGAAAAAAAAAACATGGCTTTTTCAGGATTATCGTGACTGTAAAAAATAAACAAGATTTTGTCAGGAATTTCAGGAAAACGTGCTTAATAAACTCGCTGATTGCAGTGTAAAAAAAAAAAGAACCTGTGTACATGTCATATCACGCACAAGTGTGGACCATACCTTAAAAAGTCAAAAAAAAAAAAAAAAGACGCAAAAAAAAAACGTTCGACGCATAAAGAGCAGAACCTAAGGACCCGTCCAACAATAATTCATATCAATAAAATAAGAAAAATTTGTCAGGCATGGTACTAAAATTACTTTTAAGCGACACCTGGCCTTTAAGGCTGTGTTCAGGCCTTGCTTATAATTTTTATTAGTACCAAGCCTTAGGTATGCTTTTTCTTGTATCACTGATTTTAAGGATTTTTTTGTTTGTAAATAAATATAATTTTCTTTTAAGAAAATTCTATTTATATACAAACAAAAAATCCTTAAAACCAGTGAAACGTAATTATTAAGGAATTATGAAACTGCTACTGCCCTATCACGTAGAGTATAGTCCCACGCCTATATTTCAATCCTCTTCCCCCCCCCCCCCCCTCCAAAAAAAATATATATAAACCAAAAGAGGCAATGCTT
>JAHWFP010032972.1:0-23980 GCA_023313725.1 Lithobius niger
CTTTGGGAAACGGATTGCTATATACAAGGCATGTTTTTAACGAAGGATAGCTAGTTTGTTTACGTTTTTAGAGGTTCACTACGGTCGGAGTTTGGATGGAGATGCTATAAAAAATAAACATAAAATCATACACTGGGTCCATAGAAATAGACAAACATAAACATTGGAGCTCCGGTAGGGTTCATGGCAAGAAGTTAAGTTTACCAAAATGCATTAAGTGCACAAATCAAAAGATTAAATGTTCCAGCTAGTTTTTAAAAGGCTAATTGCAGTTTAGGTTAGATTTTTAAACTGGTTTGAACATCGGACATTTTTCATAAATAAGCAAAGTCGTCACCTGTTAGAAATAAAAAATATCGTGTGTTGACATCATCTAAAACACAACTAAGCTGAAAGTGTTTCGGCTTTATGCCTAAAGAAATATACATTATTTACATTTTTAAATTGGAATCGCCATACAGACGATGCTCTTCTGGTAGGTAAGAGTACTGCCCTCAGGTTTTTTCTTCGATGGTGTTGAGGTGTCCTCACCACGAGCGTCTGATACGAGACCGCGTTTACACGCCCCCACGCGGAGGACTCTATTTGGGGTTACTGTCGAACGCCAAATAAGTGCTACAACAGAAAAGGTCAGTGCACACAAGACATGCCAAAGAACAAGACTGCCAAGCCATGTAAATAAATTGCATAAATTAATGCACCAAGGAATACACCTTCTGAGGAATACACCTCCCGTGAAATACATCACCACAAGTTATAAAATACACTGTTTACAAAAAAATAAAAATTGCCATTTTATATTTTTGGGGGACTGACGTTTTTGTGGCTCAAGAAATTTTTGTAAATACAAATTACAAGTTTAAAGGGACACTAGTTGCAAAAATTAACTTAGTGCTGTCCGCGCTGCTTGTTGCAGGAAAGTCGTACAGGCCACAAAGAAAATTGGAGCAAACGAAAGTTTATATAAATAAAAACGCAAATTTTGACCATAAAGGGTCACAGTTTTAAGGGTTTTTGTAGCTGTTAATTCAAATGAGATAATCGCAACATTTAATGCTCTAACCAGTCAGCCGTGCACAGAAAGTTATTTTTTTTATCTGGAAAAACCTCGAGAAAAACCCCTGGGCGCACTCCTCAGGACCTAGCTTGCGATAAGGATCGGAATAGAGGGTACTATAAGCGCATGCGCAACTATCAGCTCTATTTAAAGTTAACAGGCTACCACTGGAGTGGTTTAAGGTTACCAAACAACTTGTTTTACATAGGAAATATTACGCTGAAGGGTTTAGAGATGGTACCCATAACTTAAACATATTATACAACACTGGGAGGTTTTATGGATAATAACACAACAACCTTTTAACGACAGTGCTGACCTTTTTCGCAGAGGGGTAGACAGGCAAATTTTTTGCAGGAAAAATGTTTCGTAAAAACCTTAAGAAGGGCCAACCGGGAACAAGTTGCAACCCCCGTAGAATACTCCTAGTGAATATTTAATTGGTGTCGTTACAGTCTTTGACAATATTCTCCCACATAGGGAGACGTTGATAGTGACAAAAAGAGTAAAACATAGGCACTTAAAATTTAGGTGTAGAGTTCCGAAACGGGAAATAGCTGAAAGTTCCTTTTGTTGTGGTTGCACTTTCAATATACCACTTAACAAAATTTAAAGATAAAAATTAAATTTCCAGTCAATTTGTACTGAAAATGACGTGTTTTAACAATTAATGTTTAAACAAAATAGCTGCTGAGAGTATCAGCGTTCATTACACAACTATCCAGGTTTGTTCAACGAAGCAGTTTAAAGTTTGCAGACTTTAAAGCAATAAACACGATTTTTGGTGTTTAGGTTAGGTGTTCATAGATGTAGCCACTTTTGTAGCGGCGTACAATTACTATTTAAAAAAAACTTGAACGGGAAACTAGTTTCTTAGGTTTCCGGTTTTTTTAGTGTAGAAAAACTCAACTTGTAGAAAATTTACACACTACTAGGGTTAAACTGGGTGGCTTGCACCAGCTTGCACAAAAAAACTATGTTTAGGGGAAAAAAAACAACTACACAAGTTTTAGTTGTTCAGTTTGGAGACCATTTAAAGGTTTTACTTACTCCCTACTGGCAAAACATTTTAATTTTAGGTTAGGTTAGCATTACAACCTTAGTTTCAACTAAAAAACAATTATTTTAGTTTAAAGAGTCATAATTGTGGTGATCAAGCACAAAAATTACACCTTTTTATCCAAGATAAAAGCTTAGCAACAAAACATCGGGTCCTAAGGTAAAAAGGATCAGAAAAAAAACTGCATTTAAGTTTTCACTACTGGCATACCGATTTAATTTTATTTAAAATCAGTCTAGCTGTCTTTACTAACTTTTAGGTTAGGGGACGATTTACTTCGTGCAACAAGCCAACTTGCGAAGCTGGTTTCGTTAATTTCTGGCCAACTGGACATGAACACACTTCGGCTCATATCATTATCTGAGAAACTGCGTTTCAGTTTACATCTTGGAGGTGTTTTGATTTTATGGCGACACTGTAGCCAATCGAGGATCGTTGGGGCGTGGACAGTTTCCACTTGTTGCTGTGGTACTTGGCGCTGGCCAGAGGAATTTGTAATTAGATCCCTCCCATACAAAACTTTGGTACTTGGCGACCGAACGACGATTGGTTGCCGCTCGTTAGGCGTCCGAGAGTCTGGAGACGCTTGGGACTTGACCACTCCCGTGGGGCTGGGCGGGGTCTGTTTACGTGAGCGCTTTTTTGATTGACGCGCTCGGGGGGCTGACACATTCGCAGCGTTGGGGGCAAAATCTCGAGGCTGGTTTACAGTTTGGTTTAACAAATTAATCCCTGGGATTCCCAAAACCACATCGAAAATAGGCCTAGATGCTTTCGAAACGCAAGCCACTGTTTTTAACATTGCTCCATTCGTTAATTTGATACCCAAGTGTACCTGTTCTAAGACCACTATGTCGCTGCTTAGGATTGTGTGACACTTACGTTTTTGCTTTAGGCGTGGCCAACCTTTGGCCAGTTTGGCACTAACGATTGAAACTGAGCTCCCGGAATCGCACAAAACTTTAATGTTATGCTTTCCTACACTAGCATCTACAGTGCTGGATTTTAAAATAGTTAGGGCATCTTTCCCCACGAGAAAGCATGCATTAACGGATGCCGAAGCTTTGTTAAGTTCGGGGCAGCGATTGCGCAGGTGCGAGGACGAGCCGCATACGTAACACGTTCTAACATTGTTAGATTTTACATTGTCGGTTTTATCAGTGTTAGCATCAGAGCTAATTACACTGTCACTGCTATTATTAGTCCCAACCGGGTTAGCTAATACATTTCGAGTTTGTTTGTTTTGTTTAGAAAAGACTTTAGAAGTCTGACTAGACGACGGAGCACTAGCTTGTGCTTTCCCTGTTTTAAGGGCCATATCGGCAGAAATTTGTTTATTTCTGGTTGTGAACTCGTCACAAAGTTTGGCTGCTTCAGTCAACGTACCAAGTTTAATTCGGTCCGGCAACCACTTGCGCAGTGCAATAGGACAAGATTTCGTAAATTGTTCAAGCATAACTAGATTAGCTAGCTTGTCGTAGCTGCCATTAATTTCAGCTAGGGACACCCATCTTGAAAATAGGGTTTCGAGTGCGAACGCATGTTCGTGGAACAATTGTTCGGGGCCACGTTCAAGTGAACGAAACTGGGCTTGTACGGCTTCTTTCGTTTGAACAAACCTTTCCAGTAACCTGATTTTTACTAAATCATAATCATGCATTTCTAGGATCGACATTTGATCACATACTTTAATCAAAACTTCACCGAGAAGGGGCTGTAGTCCGACGACCCATTCCGTTTTGTCTATACGCTGCGTCTCCATAGTTTTTTCAAATATTTTTAGAAAACTATTAATTTCCGATTCGGAAGTCCATTTATTTACAAGTCTGACAGCGTCAGCAATTTTACCCGGTTTATTTACGGGAACACTATGAATTGGGGGAGTTACAGTACCACTACTTGAGTTTGAACTAACATTAAGATTTGCAGCCGTTATCCTTGCTAGTTCGATCTGCTTCTCTAGTTTTACCAATTCCCGAGCACTAGCGCGTTCGCTATTTTGTGCTTCTTGCTCCTTTAATAGAGCGTCTCTATCCCTGATTTGGGCCTCTTGGTCCCGTAACGCTAGTTCGTGCGCCATGCGTTTGTCGACGGCGGCTAGCTCAACTGCTTTTAACCTTAATTCTTCTGTTTTCAGCGCGAGCTCTTGCTCTTTGGCTGCTAACTCTTTCTTTTGCAAAATTACAGCTTCTCTTTTCTCTATAGCCGGGGCTAATTCGTCAGAGAGCTCGTCAACGGAAATTCTTTCTTCCTCGACGGCATTTTTCAAAATAGTTACGGATTCATGTCTTGTCTCCGTTACGGTTAAGCCTAATTTCAAACAGGCCTTTTTAAGGTCTTTATACTGAATGTCACGAATGACGTCTTCAAAATCGTCCATGTTGGACATTTAACTTTAAGCTTCAAAATAAAACTCTTATAAATGAAACTTCATTAAAATGCAGCCGCAAATTAATTTTACTTTTAAATTGAGCAGAGCGAGTTACTAAAAACACTTCTCTCCCAACTACCGTAAGTTTTAGCAAGAAATACACTTATTTTAGACCTCCTAGCACTCAGGTGTATAAACAACTAAAATACCTAAAAGGCTCTTAATCATAACACTCGGCTTGGCGGCCTTAAGCATATCCTATGCACACTTACCCCGTACACAATCACTGTGCGGTCAGTCTAGTCCAAATCCACACTTCCCACCTGACGAATGAATCGGCTAGCACACTTCTACTTGTAGTAGGACGTCTGGTTGAAGGCCTACTTCTTTGTGACGATGGTTGGCGTTGTCCAAGGTCCACTGGATACGGCGACGGAGCTTTCTTCCCACTGGTGGTGAAAATCCTCCTCGCTGCTTACGGTCCACGGCTTGTTGATTTCCAAGACGGGGGGGGGGGGGGGGCGACAGCCAAGAGCCGGGCGTCTCGGCTCCGGAACGGGTTAGTTGCGGGCGCTGATGACGGGCACTGTTTTTGTCGGCAGTGCGGACATCGGGAATTGCATTGATTTTAGCGGCAATGCTGACGTCTGCTTCGGCATTGATTTTGACTACAATGCGGGCGTCTACTTCTGTGACTATGGTGTCGCAGTCACGGACATCTCGGTTGTTGAAGAATTGTTCAACACAAATGGCATAGTAGCATGGCAGGGGGGAAACGCTTGAAGGAACAGCACCTGTTCATCCCACCGCTGCCACCATTTGTAACGGCGGATGCTACGACGGAGTAGGTGCTTGTAGCATCGTCGCTCGCCTGGTGTAACTTGATCTTCTTACTATTACTTTGGGGTACTTTTTGTTTCAAATAAGCACAACAGCTACAGTCCCGGCGTAGGGAATGGAGCTACACATGTCCTAATATTGTAGGCTAACAGTAATAATAAGCGGTAACGCTGCCACCAAGGTGGGAAAATTAGGCTAGCTAAGCTAAGTTTAAGAGAATTATCTTACAAGTTAACTTCTAGCGAACAACGAGCGAATAAACTAACGGACGTTTAAGAAAAACTCCTGGTTTTTATTTTAAACAAACATGAATAAAAATATCGCACTACAAATACATTTGGTAACTTTACACCTAGTTTAGGTTATAAAATACAGGGGGAATTTACATTAAATTCGACACTAGAACCAACACGAGGTTCACATAAAACAATTTCAAATAGAAAAAGTAAGTTTGGTTAGGCACAAGGGGATTTCGCAAAAGAGCCCTCTAAATTACAAACAGCCTCGGCTGATATATAATAGTAGACCTGTTTTTACAGTTTTGTTTCAACGTGTATACTGCAAAGCATTAACCCTCCCAGAGTTGCTGTTGATAAGTCAACTCCTTAAATTATAGAGCCGCGGCTACTCATAAAGTGGATCCGAGCGTTTAAGCAATGGAAACCCCACGAAGATCAAACCGTCCTTTGTTTACATTAAACTGCGTTTAAAGAAACACGAAAAATAAAGCTGGTTTTTAGTAAGGGACCGTGAACCCTTAAATTACGGCCGCCAACGTCCGAAATGCCGTTGGGCTTGACGCACCATAAATTTACCTTCTAAAGCTACGAGGTTTAGTTAAGTTTAAACTATAAATTTTGAATGGAGTTTCCAAAAATTAAATTTTTAAAGCTAAACTAAGTACGATACGAACCACTACCTTTGCCCGGCATGGCAACCATCGGACCGCGGCATCTCCACTCCCGACCGGCGTAGCGACCTCTAGCTTTGAGAATCCTTGAGCTGTGCTGTGCTATGCTGTGCTAACGAGTGTCACTGGGTCTGGGGTTATATACTCATTACCGGAAGTTGGCGCGGACGCCGAGGATAGCTTCGGAGGGGGGTGCGGGGAAGAGAGTCGGACATCTGGAGGAGGAGAGACTGACCCAAATCGGCCGAGCTGTCACTACCGGAAGTTGGAGTAGCAGCGCGGACGACCGGGGTAGCTTGAGCGCTCTGACTGGCTGACGGAATTGAAGTAGTGTTTTGGTTGGCTGGATTCGAATTGACAAAGGGAATTGCCGACTTGAAAACTTAGAGGCCTGGCTTTGAATGTGCAAGTGAGTTTTCAACTCATAACAACGTGATTTTTAGGCCTATTAAAATAAACTACGACGTTAAGCATCGCAACTATTGAAGGAGGGGGGGGGGGAACGAAGTGTAATGCACAGAATAAACATTTGACTTTGGGAAACGGATTGCTATATACAAGGCATGTTTTTAACGAAGGATAGCTAGTTTGTTTACGTTTTTAGAGGTTCACTACGGTCGGAGTTTGGATGGAGATGCTATAAAAAATAAACATAAAATCATACACTGGGTCCATAGAAATAGACAAACATAAACATTGGAGCTCCGGTAGGGTTCATGGCAAGAAGTTAAGTTTACCAAAATGCATTAAGTGCACAAATCAAAAGATTAAATGTTCCAGCTAGTTTTTAAAAGGCTAATTGCAGTTTAGGTTAGATTTTTAAACTGGTTTGAACATCGGACATTTTTCATAAATAAGCAAAGTCGTCACCTGTTAGAAATAAAAAATATCGTGTGTTGACATCATCTAAAACACAACTAAGCTGAAAGTGTTTCGGCTTTATGCCTAAAGAAATATACATTATTTACATTTTTAAATTGGAATCGCCATACAGACGATGCTCTTCTGGTAGGTAAGAGTACTGCCCTCAGGTTTTTTCTTCGATGGTGTTGAGGTGTCCTCACCACGAGCGTCTGATACGAGACCGCGTTTACACCCAACACCTGTCCAGGAGTGCCAGAATGCCAAATTAAAGTTCCATACTGTTTCAGTCTCAGTCAAACCACTAAGAAAATAAATTTCCTCTACTGTTCATTATTTATTCTTTCATATTTGGGAGGCCTAAGAAATGTCTAAAGCGTATGGTTTGAAGCCGGGAAGGCATTCGATACCTAAAAATCCGTCCGCTCACAGCACTCCACGAGTCCCCCATACCCTTAGTTGATGTGCATGCTCCCCCCCCCCCCCCCCCCCAACCAAATGCACTTCAGCACATCCCTGCAGGTGCCTCATTGACAAAAAAAAAAACGGTCTCAGATAATGTTTGCTAGTTGTAACGATAATATTTTTGTATTTTAATATTCATATCATAGATACTGAGGGGGGGGGAGGGGGGGATGCAGTTATGAACATTGGCCTAGGACAAAAAAGTGCAAATCCTCTAACCTTCCAACGTAAAGAGCAGCAGAGTCCTACACGGCTGTAGCTTAACAAGCACATGTTCATTTGTTTTAATTGTGTGTGGCGGATGAATACGTGTGTTATTGTGTAATCGGGCTTTGCTGGTAGGGTGGGAAATCCTATAGTGAACTCCAAATGTAAAGTGTTTATTTTTTCATACTGATGTTTTAAAATAAAAACCAAGAGTTTTTAAACCTCAGGTTCGTTCCCTAGTGAGATTAATTGTTTTTGAGTGTAAATTATTATTTAGCCCATTTTAGCTTTATACTTCGTTTTAACAGTTAAATAATCCACCGTTGGTGGCAGTGTATTACCGGAAGCATTAAGGTTAGGCCTAGAATAGGACACAGACGCTCCATCCCCCCCGGGACTGTAGCCCATGCTGTGCTTATTATCGTAAAAAGTCGTAATAACCACGTAACCTGATGCCAAGAAGTACTCGTCAACCAAGGATGTCGGGGGCGCTACAAGCACCTCAGCCGTCGTAGCATCCGCCGCTACAATGCGTAACAAACGGTTTAGCTTAAGGAAATTTTATATTGCTCTCATTTTAATGTAGGAAATGCCAAAATTCGTGTAGGCTAAGCCAATAGCCGCCGAAATTGTCTCAAGCCGATAGCAGCAGAAAAAATAGTCGGCTAAGATCAGCTAGCCGAAAATTGGCCGAATATTTTCATTAGCCAGTCGAATACCTTAAAATTGATCGGCTGAGGGGTCTACCGTCCACCCTCAACCTAGGTTGCGATAACTGTTAGAAGAGAATATTCTGTGAACACGTGATGGAACACCGGCTCTATTTAACAGCAACTAATACCACTAGAATGGTTTAAGGTTACCAAACAACTTGTTTACATGTTCAATTTGACACTGAAGGATTTTGAGATAAGACCCATAACTTAAACATAACAATACAACGCTGGGAGGTTTTGTGGATTAAAAACTAACAACCTTTTAACGACAGTGCTAACCTTATTCGCAGAGGGGTAGACTGACGGTTTTTTATAAAAAAAACTATTTCGTTTAAAACTTGAAGAAGAGCCAACCGGGGACAGATTGCAGCTCCCGTAGAATATTCCTAATGAATATTTAATTAGTGTCGTTACAATCTTTGTTAATATTCTCCCACATAGGGAGACGTTGATAGTGACAAAAACAGTAAAACATAGGCACTTAAAATTTAGGTGTGAAGGCCAAAACGGGAATTAACTGGGAGTTGCTTCAGGATGAGTTCCCAACTGACCAAAATGACAAAATTAAAAATGCAGGTAAAAATAATTTTCAGTCAATTTGTACTGAAACGAAACGTTGAACAATTAAATGTTTAACGAAAATGCTGTCTTGATGCAGCAACAATTACTAGATGCTTTCCAGGTTTGTACAGTAGATTCTGAAGTTTTAAAATTAAAATTCCAACAAATACACTTTTTTTAGGTTTGGTTGCTCCTAGACGGAGCCACGGTTGTAGCGACAAACTACACATTGTTTAAAGAAAACATGCACGGGAAATTTACTTGGTACATTTCCGGTTTACTTGTAACAAGAAAAAAACTCTGACTTAGAGAAAACTACGTTAGGTTAGGTATTCAACCTCCGTTTTATTGGAAACACCAATTCAGTGCTAGAGCCATAATAAATGCATTTATTTCTACCCTAGACTGACATAGAATTCACACTAAAACATCGGTCCTACTTTAAAAAAAAAAAAGACTGGGGAAAAACTAAGCACGTTTTTATTTGCTAACACCCTGACTTTAAATTAGATTAAAATCCGGCAATTTAACTTTACAAAACTCTGGAAAAAAATCAAAGCATATAGGGGGAACACTTTTAATGCCGACCTTTAAATCACTTGTTTCCAACTTATGATTGGGGGAAGTTAACTCACGTAACTTAAGCCATTCGTCAAAGCTATACTTGCTAATTCTGGGTTTTTCTGGCATGACTAAACTTTTGTTTAAATCACTAGCTGACAAACTTCGTTTTATTTTGCCCCAAGGAGGCAGGTTCAACGCATTTTTCGTTGCTTGTTTACGCCACCAAAGATGGCGACAGTCCATCCCTTGGTCAAGGGAGGGGACTTGGGTCTCATTATCTCCTAACGGGTTGGCTTCCGAAGTTTTCAGCAGACCCCTTTCGTCGGCGATTGAAGACTTAACGACGATAGGCGGGAGCACTGTGGGGGTTTGGGGCTTGACCAATCCCGCGGGGCTGGTTTGTTTACGGTGGCTCTTTCGTTTCTTTGATTGTCGTGGGCCGTTTCTGACGGGGGGCGTAGCCACCTCGGCTGGCAGGGGAGAAAAAAAACGGGGCGTGGCGATTACTGGTCTGCGCTGTAGGCTTAATGATTCTAATCCTGGCACGCCCAAAACGACATCGTAGAATGAATTGTTGACCGGTGTAATGCATGCTACTGTTTTTAACACTGTGCCATCATCTAACCTTAGGATTTGATTTACCTGGTCTAATGTAAACACTTGGCTACACAAGGCAGTTTGACATTTAATTTTACGTTTTAAACGTGGCCAATTCCTAGCGAGTTTGGCGCTAACTAGCGAAACTGAGCTTCCGGAGTCGCACAAAATATTAATTTTATTTCTCCCTATGCTACCGGACAGAGTACTAGCCTTAAGAATTTCACTAGCATTTTTCCCAACTGGGAAACATGCGTTAGCTTGCTGGGGTTTCGAGTTAAGCTCGGGGCATTCACTACGAAAATGATGGGGAGAATTACACACGTGGCAGCGCTTAACTCTATCTTGATTAGGGTTACTTTTTTCACTAGAAATAATGTTTATGGCAGGGTCCCCTCCAGGGTTATCTGCTTTCACACTGACAGATCCGGCCGGATTAGCTGTCGTGTTGCGGTTACGGTTGTGACCACGCTGTTGACCAGTAGGTTTAGAACCTTGGTTCGACGGTGCAGCTATGAGGTGTGTTTTGGCTGCACGAATGGCAGTCTCGTTAGCAATCTGTTTATTGCGGGTTGTGAACTCGTCACAAAGTTGGGCTGCTTCAGCCAACGTCCTAACTTAATTTGATCAGGGATCCATTTCCTAAGTTGGGTAGGGCAAGATTTATAAAATTGCTCTAAAAGCATTAAATTCACAAGTTTGTCATAGTCCCGGTTAACCTTGGCTAAAGCTAACCAATGAGTGAACAATGCTTCTAATTCAAACGCGTAGTCGAAAAATTGCTGGTCTACTTCTTTCTCGAGAGAACGAAACTGAGTTTGAACTGACTCTTTTGTCTGGACAAAACAGGCAAGCAATTTATTTTTAACCAAATCGTAGTCTTGCATTTCAGCGTCTGTAAGCTGATCGCAAACTTTAATGAAAACCTCACCGACGAGGGGTTGGAGTCCCGTGACCCATTGATCTCTAGGGATCTTTTGACTAGTCATGGTTCGCTCAAAAATTTTAAGGAAACTGTTGATTTCAGTTTTAGGCGTCCAATTGTTGACGAGACGAACTACGTCTGCAACTTTACCATGTCTTGCAACTGGATCTGGGGAGCTGGGGAGCGCCGTTAGCTCCGTTTGAAGCGGGGTTAAGATTTAACGAAGCAGCGTTTAGCTTTGCTATTTCTAGCTGCTTATCTAACTTGGCTAGTTTCATTGCGCTAGCACGAATCGTTAATTTGGGCTTCTTGGTCGCTTTCTTGGGCTTTAAGAGCGGCTTCCCTGTCTGTAAGGGTTAACTCATGAGCCCGGCGTTTATCTGCGTCCGCCACTTCTAAGGCTCTTAACTTTAACTCTTCTGTTTTCAGAAAAAGTTCGTTCTCCTTAACGGCTAATTCTTTTTTTGTTAAAAGGATAGCTTCTCTCTTTTCAATAGCGCTTGCTAATGCATCAGAGAGTTCGTTTAAGTCTAATTTGCCATCTTCGAGGGCTGGTCGTAAGATTTGTTGGGATTCGGTTCTAGAACCACTAACTGTAAAACCTAAGTTTAAACATGCCTTCTTGAGGTCTTTGTTTTGCAAATCACGAATGATTTCTTCGAGTTGATCCATTTCGGACATTTTTACATTTAACGTTTACACCCGTTTCAAAATAAAACTTTTATAAATGAAACAAAAATTAAAAGCAGCCGCTTAGAATTTTACGTTAAGTTTGAGCAGAGCGAATTAATTAAAAAACTTCTCTCCCAAATCCAGTAATCTAATACAAAAAAAAATACACTTTCAAGAGCCTCCGGCACTCTGGTATATGAATAGCTAAATTGCATAAATGCCATCAACTACAACACTCGGCTTGGCGGCCTTTTAGCATATCTCATGTACACTCACCCTATTTTGTAAATCGCTGTATGGTCAGTCTGTCCTTCCTGTTTCCATCGCAGCACGGGAAGTCGGGAACTGAAGCTTGGAGTTGAACGTCTTTGGCGGTCAAATCCACGGGACCTCGGTGTAGAACACAAAATCCTCGGCTTGGCTGTACGGAGCGCAGTTTCTCTCTCGGGCCTCTTATCCCACAGTATCGGTTGGGGTTGGGACGGCTCTCGGCTTGAGGACGTCCACTGGAAGCGGCAGCGGCTGCTTCCTGGCGCCGGCAGTTGTTGGGGCTGCTGGGCGGTGGTTGTACTATTTTGTAACTTTAGTACCATCTGCTTCGTGGCCGTGTTGACGTGACCACAGACGTCTAGTTGGAAGTGGCTTGCATCCTTCTAGGTTTTCAGGCTTGTAGCATGGCAGGGGGAAACGCTTGACGGAACAGCACCTGTTCATCCCACCGCTGCCACCATTTGTAACGGCAGATGCTACGACGGCTCAGGTGTTTGTAACGCCCCCGGTTTCCTGGTTTGACACGGAGATTCAGCTTAAGGTGTTGCGGTGATTATTGCGACTTTTACGGCATAAGCACAGCATGGGCTACAGTCCCAGCATGGGGGATGGAGCGTCGGGTCCTAACTTAAAGGGGCCTAACCTTAATACTGCTGGTATTTCACTGCCACCAGCGATGGAAATTTAACCGTTTATCAAGAGCTAAACTAAAAATTTACACTTAAACGGTTATTCAACTAGCAAACGAACTGAAGTTAAAAACTCCTGGTTTTTATTATAACATCAGAGAATGAAAAATTACACTTTACATTAGTTAGCAAGCACAGCTTTTGAAATAAAGTATTTAAAAGCACTAAGTTTGAATTTACAACATGTAATTCGGTTTCACAAGTTTTGACTAAAACGACGTTTGTGTTTCAGAATAAAACAATCAATTAATTTTTCGAATAGAAAAAGCAATACTGAACGCTCAGCAGAGTTGTCCGCAAGACTGAACAGTACAGGCTGGTTACAGTCTATCAAACAGTATGTTTCAAACACGCATGAAAGATCAACCATTTCACAGTTTTGTTTCTAAGTGATAAAACAGAGCCTTAAACCTCCCAGAGTTGCTGTTTCTAAGTCAACTCCTCAAATTATAAAAGCCTCGGCTACTTATAAAGTCCGTCTGGAGTGAATAACCAATGAATCCCACACAAAGATCAAACCGTCAGTTATTTGAATTAATGTTTAAAACAAATAAGAAAAATGTTGGTTTTTAGAAAGAGTACCACCCTGACGTTATGGGGTGAGAAACCTAAGATGCCGCTACAGGCGTCACCACCATAATATTCCCTAGCTAGAGAGAGTTTTAAGTTACGTTTTTAAACTAAAATTTAGACTTGGGGGGTCCTAAATTAAATTATCAAAAGCTAACAACAAACATACGAACCACTGCCATTTTGCCCGGCATGGCATCCCACGGACATGGCGTCTCCACTCCCGACTGGCGTGACCCTTCTCTAGCTTGAGATCTGTGAGCTGTGCTAACGAGGGATTCTGGGGCTGGGGTTTTATACACATTACCGGAAGTTGGCGCGGACGCCGGGGATAGCTGCGGGGGTCTGATTGGCTGAGGGCCTCGAGAACAATGGAAAGTGGAAGGAGAAGTCGAATGAACAAAGGAAATGGGTGCAGAGCCGTTTGAAGGAGTAGGGACATGTAAAGATAGGCCTGTTTGAGTTTTACTCAATTGAACTTTGGGAAATAGGCCTTTACTTTGTATTATTGGCTATGGAATGAATATTTTCATGTTTGCAACGTGAATAGGCTCTTGTTAAAGCTTGATAATTTTATAATTGGTAATTTTACAAGCTTTAACTGAAAACTGCAGTGTTATACACCACAACTAGTTTTGGCTGGGGAGGGGGCAAAAAGGGGGATTCGAAGTTTTTGCACAGTTTGACTTACGGAATTGCTTGGAAACAGATCTTTTTAAGAGTTCTTTTGGTTTTAATAGTATATCAAGCTAGCAGGAGCATTTGGTTGGGTTCAGTCGGGCTGAGAGGAGAACTAAAACAAACATATATACGCTAAAATTCGTGTCCGGTAGAATGCCGATGTCTAATTACTTGGACTAATGGCAGCGTTTCTGGGGGCAAAAGATTATTATAAAAGGCTAAAATAAATGAATAAATAGTCTAGCTTAGTTGTATGCTAAAACGCATGAAGTTAAATTAGAGGTTTAACCTTAAAGTTAAAGGACAATGTTTGATCTAAGTGGAAATTTTTCATAGTAGTTGCGATCGTTTAAACACAATAAAAAATATCACACATCAAATTGTTGTCTGTAAAATCCTCGAGGTTCAGTACCTTCGCAGAGGAAGCTCCTCCTAAAATTTAACTAAGCTAGTGTTTGTGGGCTTTATGCCCGAAAATAAGAGTGATAAATCAAAATACATGAATACAAGTTATAACAATGGCGGCCATGATGATGGTTTGAGGTGATATTCAAACGTAGTTTAATGGTTCTGCCTGGTGGAAAGTTCGGATTTGGGTTTCCCCAAGAGGCTTGTATTTGGACAGGCTATGTATGTTGAAAATCTGGGCCGATTTGGTTCATTATTAAAAAAACGGCGAAATTTGCCTAAGCGAGGCATTTGGGATCAAAGAAAAAAAATTTCAAATTTTTGAAAAACAGGCGTTTTTCGGCGGTGTTCGTTTACAAGATGCCTTGAAACATAATCTTAAATTAGACTAAGCTTGAAACTGTAAGGTACTTTTTCTAACTTAGAAGTGTTTAGGTAACACCAAAGAACATTTTCAATTCGAAATTGTTAAGTGTGAATTTTACTTTTAAATTCGTTGCCGATAATTTTTTTTTTGTAAAAATTACTTGTGTGCTTTTTATTCAAAGCTATATTGTAGACTAGTCAAACATAATCTTAAATTAGACTAAGCTTGAAACTGTAAGGTACTTTTTCTAACTTAGAGGTGTTTAGGTAACACCAAAGAACATTTTCTATTCGAAATTGTTAAGTGTGAATTTTACTTTTAAATTCGTTGCCGATAATTTTTTTTTGTAAAAATTACTTGTGTGCTTTTTATTCAAAGCTATATTGTAGACTAGTTGCCAATGTAAATTGTATTTCATTCCCCCTGTTTATTAAAACACAGAGTTTTAAACTCAGTTTGCTTCTAGAGATTTAATTTGCTAGTGTTTTAACTAAAAACAACTCTTTTTATTTAAAGCCTAAGGTTAGCAATTAAACCACCCACCTGGTGCAGTGAACCAAAACGATTAGATAGTACTAAAACTTCAGATAGGACATATACGCTCTGTTCCTAACCATGCAGTAGTGACTGCCGTGCTAGTTTAAACTCCGCAAAAGTAAAAACGGCCACCCGAAGTACTTCTAACTTTCCTGAGACCACACCAGATGTCGGTGCAGAACAGTAGGCACCTCAAGGACCTGTGAGCACCGCTACAAAACTGGTGGCAGCGATGGGATCACAAGGTGCTGTGCCACTCCAAACACACCTCCCCCCCCCCCTGCCATATTACCATGCCAGTTCATCTTAGAAGAAGATGTCAGCAGTACAACTAAAAACTGCAAACCCGAGACGTCTGTAACAAGCTAAAATTGTTACAAGAAGTAGATGCCCTGTAGCGGCCGAAACTACGATTCTCAAGGTGCTTGTAACTTCTCCGACATCAATGTGGTTTTGACCTCTAAACTTCTAGTTTGATGGCGGTTTTTACTTTTACGGAAAACAGAACACGTATGCTACTGGCCCAGCATGGGTAACAGAGAATCATTTGTCCTAACTGTAGGCTAACTAGATAACTTTAAAGGGGGGTATTCGCTGCCACCAGGTGGGTGTTTCTAAATGCAGCTCTCAGTTTAATAATTAAGTGGTTTTCTTAAGAACTATAACTACTACATTTAGTCTAACTAGCAGAAAAACAGGCGTTTTACAAACTCAAAGGTTTATTAAAAGGCAGACAAAATATAAAAATAATTACACTTCGTTTCAACTAGGTTTACAAGAAAATAGGCTTTAAATTAAAGCACGGCGATTTTTACAACGGGAAAAATCAACAAGAATTAACATGAAATTCAACTCAAACTTCACACAAATGGGTGAAGAGTAAAAACTACAATTTCGATTAGAAAAAGTTTGTGGGACCTCGGGAACCCGTTATAACATGCAAACCGCGGGACTTACATGAAATAAATCTATTTGGTGCAAACCGCGGGAATTACACACAAATAGTCAAGATTTTGTTTCCTAAGTCTGACCTAGAATCAAATCTTCAAATCTGTAGATCCTTAGTATTAGGGGAAGCACCCTGTAAACGAAATTTTTTTTCTCGGCACCCAAATGCCTCGCCGAGGCATATTTGGCCGTTTTCGCAATAATGGTCCGATTTCCACAAACTCTTCAACGTTTAATAGCCTGTCAAAATACAAGACTCTTGGGGAAGCCCAAATCCGGACTTTCTTCCATGAAGACCATTAAAACTACATTTGAAGATTGACCAAAACCGACTACATCGCACTTTCGTCATGACCGCCATTATAAAATTCTGTATTTTTGTATCTTCATTTTATCCTTTTCTTTTAGGGCAAAAAGCCCAAACATACTAGCTTAGTGTATTGTATGAGGTTTGTACAGACAACCATTTTGAAGTGTGATATTTTTTAGTGTGTTTGTCGGCCGCAATCCATATGGAAAATTTCCACAACGATCGAATTTTAACTTCAAAATTTTAAAGGTTAAATGTTCTCTGTAACTTAATGCGTTATAGCATTCAATTAAGCTAGTTTACTTAACCGCATTTATACTTTATTTATATTCTTTTACCCCCAGAAACGCTGCCATATGTCCAAACGTATAAACGCATTACGACCTGGCATTCTACCGGACACGAATTTCTCAGTGTATATATGTTTATTTTAGTTCTCCTCCGACCTGACTGAGACCTACCGAAATCTGCAAATAGCTTGATCTACTATTAAACACTAAAAGAATTCTTAAAAAGATCTGTTCAAACCAAATCCGAAAGTCAAACTGTGCAAAAACTTCGAATTACCCAATTTTGCCCCCCTCCCCAGCCAAAACTAGTTGTGGTGTTTAACACTACAGTTTACCGTTAAAGCTTGTTTAATTTAATAGTAATGTTCTAGACATTACCCAAAGCCAAGTAATAAGCTTTAACAAGAGCCTAATCACGTTGCAATCATGTAAATATTCAATCCGTAGCCAATAATACAAAGTAAAGGCCATTTCCGAAAGTTCAATTGAGTGAAACTCAAAACAGGTCTATCTTTTTCCGTTTTACATGTTCCTACTCCTTCAAACGGCTCTGCACCCAGTCCCTTTGTTCAACCGACTTCTCCTCCCACTTTCCATTGTTCTCAAGGCCCTCAGCCAATCAGACCCCCGCAGCTATCCTCGACGTCCGCGCTTTCCCCCCTCTCCAGCATAAAACCCCCCAGCCCAAAGCATCCACAGCACAGCTCACAGATCTCAAGCTAGAGACCGGTCACGCCAGTCGGGAGTGGAGACGCCATGTCCGGGGAATGCCATGCCGGGCACGATGGTAGTGGTTCGTATGTTATAGTTTAGCTTTTGAAAGTTTAATTTAGGACCCCCATATTCTAAATTTTAGTTTAAAACTTAACTTAACTCTCTAGCTAGAGAATATTATGGTGGAGACGCCTGTAGCGGCATCTTAGGTTTCCTCTCCCCATAACGTCAGAGTGGTTCTCTTTCTAAAAACCAAATTTTTCCAGTTTACTTTAAATGGATTTTTAATTTAAACTAAATGACGGTTTGATCTTTGTGGAAGGCAAATTGAAACAAACTGATGCCTAAGTGTAAAATTGCCGGGCTTTTTATTACTTAGAACAGTTCTCGAGGGAACTAAGGGAGGTTGATCTTTTTGTACTTGGAAAACTTAGAAACATAACTGTGGACGGTTGATCATAAGAAACATACTGTCAGATAGACTACTATCAGTTGCGGCTGTTTAGTCTTGCGGGTGTCTCCGGGAGCACTCATGATTTACTTTTTCTAATGTGAAAATTTAAAACTTTATTCAAACCAAGTGTGTTTGTCTGAATTTATGAAATACTAAGTGTATATTCAAACTTGCTACTTTTTGTAAATGTAAACGTGTTGCCTATTTAAATAATTGGTATTCAAAAGCTTTCCGAAGCAAACTATAATGTAAAGTGTACTTTCATTCTCTGTCGCAAAAATAAAACCAGGAGTTTTAAGCTTCAGTCGTTTGCTAGACTTGATTAATTGTATTTTAGTGTAAAATTAAATATGTAGCCCATTTTTAGATTTTAGCTAGTTAAACAGTTAAATCCACCGTTGGTGGCAGCGATACCGACAGTTTAAGGTTAGGCCCCTTTAATTAGGACCGGCGCTTCATCCCCCATGCTGGGACAGTGTCCATGCTGTGTTGAATAACGTAAAAAGTCGTCATTAACACCGATTAACCTCAAGCTGAAACTCCACGTACACCAGGGAAACCGGGGGCGTTACAAGCACCTAAGCCGTCGTAGCGTCCGCCGTTACAACCCTTGAAAATACGTCGTCTAAATGCAGATTTAGTGTTTAGATTAAGTTCATAATAATAAACACGGAAAAAAAGCTGGTTTTTAGAAAGGGACCGTGAACCCTGACGTTATGGCGATGGGGGCCTAGAATGCCGACTATGGCTCCACCTCCATAATTCCCTCAAAGCTTAACCCTAAGAGTACTATCGGCCGAATATTCGGCACTCGCGATCGCGTGCCTACAGCACTAAGAGCCGGAGCATCGGCCTCAAACTTTAAACGCGTCTAAAATAAAACGTGTTGGAGCTAGCCAATCATGTAAGAGCTTGTTAGAGAGCTTGGAATGTCCTTTTTCCATTCCCGCCTTCCGATTGGTTCTCAGACGTAGACATCGTCTCTGGCAGCCAATCACAGCGGACCTTGCATCACGCGTTGGGATGCTTGCTTGCTTCGCGATTTCCAAAATGGCGGACGCCAGCTGCGGTTCGACTCAGCCTTCTAACTCAACGTTTTCCGATTTATTTGGCGATTCGGAAGATGAATCCATTGATTTTGAAGGATTCGAAAGAAGAAATAATGTTGAAGATTTAATTTTATCGTCGGATGACGATTTTAGTAGTGAGGAATCCATTGAATCCGGGGCCGACAGTGAAGAAAGTGCGAGCGAAAGTGACGATGCCAATCGTCCGACACGCAATAAGCCTAAACCCGATAAGTGGGAGACTGTTGATAACGAAACTGAAGCCAAACGATCCAAAGATCATAAATTTACGTCGATTCCTGGACCTGAAAATGTTCCAAGACGATGTGTAAAACCTTTGCATTTCTTTTTGCTTTTTTTTACTGTGGATTTGATGAACATGATTTGTGTTGAATCCAACAGGTACTGTGATCAACTGCATTCGGCTTACGAAAATCTATTGGCAGCCGATCCCAGTAAGCGAACAAAAACATTTGAACGTTTGTATACATGGTTTACAAAGACCGGAAAAATGTCAGTGAAGCGATTGCGAGTGCTTTTAGGCCTTTTACTCAATACATGCCTAGTGTGGAAACCCCGCTTGTCCGATTATTGGAATCAAGTCGATTTTTTACAAAGAACGCCAGGATTTTCCGATGTAATAGCAAGGGATAAATTCCTCTTTTTTTTCGATGTTTTCATTTCACCGACAACTCTGTTGCTCCTGCACGTGGGGATCCTAATTTTGACAGGCTTTATAAAATTAGGCCTATTCTCGATCACGCAAATGTCGTATCCATGAAATATTTTGTACCCAAGCGTTTTTTGAGTATTGATGAGAGTCTGGTAGGCCTAAAAAATAGGACCAATCTCATACAATACATACCAAACAAAAAACATCACAGGTGGGGCATAAAATTGTGGGTTTTGTGTGAGAGTGCTTCTGGTTACATTTGCACCCTACGAATTTATGCAGGGAAAGGTAGTGACATTGTCACTAGTGCTTTTGGACAAAGTTACGATGTGGTGTTTGATTTGATGAACAGTTTTATGAACAAGGGATACATTCTTGTTGTCGATAACTTCTATACGTCTGTACAACTAGCTAAAGATTTGTTTATAAAATCCACGTACTTGATTGGTACTCTGAGACGTAACAGAAAATATATTCCCGAAGACATATTGAAAGCTAAACTCCAACCAGAGACCTTTTTACATCAGCGTTCTAATAAAATGTTGTGTTCAGCATTTCGTGAAAAAAAATCGCAGAAAAAAACAGTGCTGCTGCTGTCTACATACAACATTGCAACGGGTGTAGGAGTAACTCGGCGTGGAAAAAACATTACGGTTCCAGAAACCGTCGATACGTACAACAGAAACATGGGCGGTGTTGACTTGGCCGACCAAAAAATCTACACTTACGAAGATGAAAGACGGTCGTACAAATGGTACAGAAAGGTGTTTTTCAACATTTTGCAACGCCTTCTGTCAAATTCATACATTGTGTACTGCTGCACACTTGAAAAAAGAATGGAAATGAATGCAAATAACCCTGGTTTTGATGCGAAAGAGTACAAACCTCTATCAAGAGAAAAGTATATGAAAAGCATTATTGCTGGCTTGATTGCTGGGCATACTGAACGTGAGGCACAGTATCAAGAAAGAACACATGCAGAGTGTAAATTGGAGAAACTACCAAAGACAGAAAAAAGGCAAAAAGAGATGAACTGTGTTGTTTGTTCCAGTTTGAATGCAAAAAAGCGTAAACGTTCTTCATATTTTTGCAAACCATGCAATGTAGGCACATGTGTAGTATGTTTTGAGGCCCACAAAAGAAAAAAAATGCTTCCTAGGCCTATACATAGGCGTAGGCTTAAGCTAGCTGGGTTAGTAAGTGTAGGCTACTTGTGCTTGAGTTGGCTTACCTGCAATGCCGTAAATTTTTTTTGTATACTGCAGCGTACATTTTATTTTTTTTCTTCAAAACTACTAGTTTTTAATTTTTGTGCTTTTGAACCTGGGTAGGTGAAAGTATGTGCTATGTTTTTGTAAATAAATAATGCTATGTCACTGCAGGAAAATCGTGTCAAAAGTCAATTTTCTACCATAAAATTATTTCATAACAATGCTAATGACAACTTCAAGAATTTATTTGCACATAATAATAACAACTTGGGTGCTTTTTATTAGCATAGAAATGTAGCCTGATTCATTAGCTTCAAAAACATGTAAAGAACATTTTCCTAGCTCGTCTAGTTAATTTTTTATTGACTTTCAGCTAAAGCTATGCGCGACCAAAAAAAAATTGCTGCAAAACCTTAGTCTTGAGGGAGCATGATCTACATTTTAGCTCTAGTGCTCTTAGGGTTAAGATTAGGTTAATTTAAAACTAAAATTTCGAATGGGGTTTCCAAAATTAAATTTTCTAAACTAACACTAGTCTAACACGAACCAACTACCTTTGCCCGGCATGGCAACATTCGGACGGGACATCTCCTATACCGACTGGCGTAGTCACCTCTGGCTTTGAGATCTGATGAGCGTGTGCTAACGAGTGTGAGGAGCGGGGGCCTTTTATTCTAGTGACCGGAAGTTCGCGCGGACGACCAGAAGAGCTATGGGGTCTGATTGGCTGAGGGCCTGGAGAACAATGGAAAAGTCGGCAACGCAAAGGATTTTTCGCTTGGTGCCGTTTGAAGGCGTAACTATGGACTACGTGATAAAGAGAGGCCGGTAGAGTTATACTCATTGTTTGGAACGTGAATAAGGCCTTTAATTACTACGGATTGTTTTATTATTTAACCACGATGTTATGCATCGCGACTATTGAAGGAATGATCTCAATAAATTCGGTTATTAACATTAGGAGGCCAGGTTTACTTTGGGAAATTGAAAGCCAAGTCGGTTTTGCTACGAACAACTACGGAAAATTAGAAAAGACGTGTACCGGAAAATTCGTAAGATAAAATGTTGCCTAAGCTCCGGTAGTTGGGATGGCAAAAGATTACGTTAAAAGATTATTATAAAATAAAAGCTATGGTTACCAGCGAATACTAAAACGCATTTTAAATAGTTGGATTTAACATTTATAGACGTAAAATTGGGTTTCTGGATGTCGGACATTTCTCAAGTGTATCTTAGATCGTCACCTTAAATCTACTTAAGAAATATCAAAACAAAGTATCTGTACAATTATTATGGAGGTTAAGTACCTTCGTAGAGGAAGCTACTCCCTACAAACACTAAACTAATGTTTTCGGCTTTATGCCTAAGTGAAAATAAAAGCATATACGAATTTTTACAAGTGGCGAAAATGGTGTCTCGTGCGCTACGGTGATTATACGCCATCGGTTTCGTGCGTTTTCCTTAAGGATGCTAAGAAAGTTCTAGAAGGAATTTTCGTATTCTGTTTACGGGGGAAAACAGATAAAGTTCGTGGCTATTAAGAGCTGTTTAGATGAGACGGATTGGTTCAATTTCTTGGAAGATAAAGGCGTTTGAATTTCAGGGTTTTTCACGGCTGGGGTGCCGAGAAAAAAAAAGTGTTCGTTGCTGTAAACGAAGTTTCCCTCAGGTTGTTGATAGTTTGAGTTCAGCAACCCGTATCCAGCTGTAGCCGGGAAGCGGCAACCCTCATTTTCACAAGCCGTAAAACGTCAGGCAAGCCCTCAGAAGGCAGATGATTACTGCAAACCCTGGAGAAGATGGCCGGTGACCGGACACATCGCTCCTATGGACCACAACTGGACCACTCATCTTGGATGTCCGTGCAAGTGTTCAAATGTCAACCAGAAGTGAGACCACTACAGTGTTAAGACGATCCATCTACGGTGGGAGACGGATAGACTGACCGCACAGCGATTGTGCATAGAAATCAGGTTAGTGCATATGGGTATGCTCCGGCTGTGTTTGTTTCATGCATTTCATGTATTTAATTATCCACCTGAGTGCTTAGGTAGCTAAGTTTGTCTTTTTATGTCCCTGACTGGATTCGGTTGTTAGAGAAGTGTTTAAGTACTCGCTCTGTTCAACTATCATGAGATTTATTTTGCGGCTGCAATTTCAACAGTAAGATTTAAAACTAAACGTTTTTTTTTTCTTATAATTGAGTTAAATCTAAACTTTCACCATGGAAGAATTAGACGAAATTATTGATCATATTCACTAAAAAGACAAAAGGCTTGTTTGAATTTAGGTTTAACAATTTTGGAAACCCGACATTAATCAGTAGAAGTTATAAAGATAGCCTATAATGATCAAAAAATCACTTTAGACGATCTCACTAACGAATTACTTAGTGCAATAGAGAAACGCGATTCTGCCATTTGTAAACGTGGTCTCGTATCAGACGCTCGTGGTGCGGACACCTCAACACCACCGAAGAAAAAACCTGAGGGCAGTATTCTTCCACACCAGAAGAACAATCGTCTGTATGGCGATTTCACATTAAAATGTAAATAATGTATATTTTCTTAGGCATAAAGCCGAAACACTTTTCAGCTTAGTTGTGTTTTAGATGTTGTCAACACACGATATTTTTTATTTGTAACAGGTGACGACTTTGCTTATTTATGAAAAATGTCCGATGTTCAAACCAGTTTAAAATCTAACCTAAAACTGCAATTAGTCCTTTAAAAACTAGCTGGAACATTTAATCTTTTGATTGGTGCACTTATTGCATTTTGGTAAATTTAACTTCTTGCCATGAACCCTACCGGAGCTCCAATGTTTATGTTTGTCTATTTTTATGGACCCAGTGTATGATTTTATGTTTATTTTTTTATAGCATCTCCATCCAAACTCCGACCGTAGCGAACCTCTAAAAACGTAAACAAACTAGCTTTCCTTCGTTAAAAACATGCCTTGTATATAGCAATCCGTTTCCCAAAG
>JAHWFP010032973.1:0-15152 GCA_023313725.1 Lithobius niger
CGATTATACTGCTGGCAGATGAGGCATGTCTTCACGTAGTAATCTATGTCTCTGATCATGGTTGGCCAATAGCAATGTAGTTGGATAAGCTTCAGGGTGCTTTTTGCTGCTCGGTGGCCAGCTGCGGGGGAGGAATGGTAGTCCCGAATACAGAAGTTTACCAGGGCCTCTGGGATGCAAATTTGGGCTATATCTTCTAATCTTCCTTGTGAGGGGTCTTTTAGCCATGTTCTATACAACATGCCGTCGAAATCTTAGTAGTAAATATTCCTTTTATTACTGGCGTCGATGACGTCAGCTGGCTCGTCGTCTTTGATGCTGCGGCAAATCCTGCCGAAATAGTCGTCTGCTCTCTGCTCCGCTACTACGTGGCTTCGTGTCCAGTCAGGGAACTGTGAGTCCAGTACGCAGACTGGTATCTCTACTCGAGATTAGAGCATCACTCACAGGTATAAGCTTGCCAGGCCTATGTTGAATTTCGAAGTCATACTCCCTTAGCCTTGTGAGAATCCTCTCTAATTTAGGAGATATCCACTACTGTTGTACAAAAGAAATAATGCCATATGGTCCGTGGCTAAAAAAAAGGATTTACCAATGAGGAAGGTGCGAAAGGTTTCACAGGCATGTACTGCTGCTAAAATTTCTTTCACAGTGGTGCTTTCCCTTTTCTCAGCTGGCGTTAAGGTTCTTGAAGTATAGGCTAAAGGGTAGGTTATGCCGTCATGTATTTGTGTGAGGCAGCCGCCGAGGGCTACGTCACTTCCGTCTGACTCTACGTAGAAAGGTTTAGAAAAATCCGGGTGACGTAGGGTAGCTGCGTTTACCATAGCCTTTTTCAAACCTTTGAATGCGTCGTCTGCTTCCTTGTCACATATGAACTTCGTAATTTTCTTGGTTAGCTTGGTAAGGCCCATTGAGTAAGCTGAGAAGGAGGGAATGTGTCGGCGAAAAAATCCGCACATTCCAATGAATCTACGTATTTCTTTAACGTTTCTAGGCTGTGGGAAGAGCTCCATGGCTTTTATCTTGTCTCTATCTGGGTGTACACCCTCTTCGTTAACGATGAATCCGAGAAACTTGACTTGTTTTGCAGTGAAAATGCATTTTTCGGGACTGAGTTTCGTTTTCGATTTCTCGACGAGTGAGAGGGCCTTGTCTACATGAAGCAGGTGTGTTCGGAAATTTAAGGAGCTGAGGAGCACGTCGTCAAGGTAGATTGTACAGTAGGCTCCTAAAACTTCTGCGAAAATCTGCTGGGCGCAGAATTGGAAGTGGGCGGGCGCTACTTTCAAACCCATTGGAAGTTTGGAAAAG
Organism: Lithobius niger; assembly: GCA_023313725.1. Lineage (NCBI taxonomy): Eukaryota > Metazoa > Arthropoda > Chilopoda > Lithobiomorpha > Lithobiidae > Lithobius > Lithobius niger. The sequence goes on from JAHWFP010032973.1 coordinate 1,315, forward strand.
CAATAAACCTTGTTGGCGCTTTGAAACGCTGTTTTTCTCCATAGATGACTCGGCTAGCTTCAGCTGAAAAAATCCCATGCGAAAATCTAGCTTGGTGAAGTATTTGGCGCCATTGAGGTTTGCTAGTGCTTCGCTGATGATGGGTAGTGGTACAGAAACTGATTCAATAACTGCGTTGAGACCGCGTAAGTCCACTACCACCCTACAGCCTTCAGGCCTTCTTTTTATGAGAAGTTATGGGCTGAGCCATGCTGATTTGCATTCTTTAATTACCCCAATGCTGACTAGTTCTTCTAAATACTTGTCCAAAATTTCCCGTTGATGGAAGGGCACCCTGTAAATCTTCGACCTCACTGGGGCTGATGACCCTGTTTCGATGTTTACTTCATAGTCCTGGTAAGTTCCGAGATCGAATTCATTTTTGCTGAAGGCGTCCTGATGTGTCTTGAGCATTTCCAAAAATTCCATACGTTCTTCTTCGTTTAAATCTGTTAAATTGAATTTAAACTTTAAATTGTTCCATTCTTCTTCTGAAAATGGTCGTTGTTGAGGTGCTGTGTCCGCTGGTAGCGTTGGGTGGCCAGGTCCGGCTTGGGGATTAGGTAGCGTTGACTGGGCGGACCCTATGCTGTTGATTTCTATCGACTGTGCGCGCCCCTTTGTCTGAGTGGGCCTTGAAGGGGGAAGGAAGTCGGAACAGGTTCCGGGATTAGCTGGCGACGTGGCTGATCTTTTGTCCGTGTCGTCTGTTGACTGTGCTCTTCCTATTGTTTGGGTTGAGCTTGACGGGGTGGGATTATCCTTTGTAATTGGCGTTCCTAGATCCTGTTCGTTGTGCTCTTCGTCATAATATTCTATTTCAGCCGTTGTGTAGTGGCCTAAAATAGAATCTGCCTTTAGAATTTGATCCTCCCCGGATGTGTTAATAGCCATAATCGCAATTAAACCAGTAGGGCTAGTGTTAACCAAACATCTGGCGAGAAGGATCAGAAATTCCTTGCATTGTGGCAAAAATATGCCACTTTGCCGCTCAGGGTAGGCTTGGTGGATTTTCCCGCAAATTTTTGTTTCGCTATTGTTTGGCAAGACAACGTCTTTAAATAATGAAACAGGTACCTCAACGTAATATTGTTGAGGTGTCGGATTCCAAGTGGATTTTGGATTTTCGTCTGTTTCTTCGTCTGAAGAAATATTGATCGTTGCAATGTGCTCAGTTGAAACGTTATAATTTTCGAAATTAATTAATTCATTGTTTCTACCATAATTTTCCCAAGTATCGAAAGGTGATGGAGACAGATTAAATTTGAGATCCTCTATTTCTAAAATATGGTCTGAACAATTTAATTTAACCAAGTCAGGTTGTTTTGATAAAAAATCGTAACCCAATAAAACGTGGATTTTTCCAAAACTGCCATCGGGAACGACTTTAAACTGCTGGTTTGTGGAAAATCCGCACTTGCTTATTTCAGCGATCAACGTTTTTTCTGCTGTAACCCCTTTTCCACCGACACCTACTAAATTTACGGGAGCTACGGTTTTGACCTCGTGCCATTTAATTTGTGGATTTCGTAACAATTCTTGTGCAGTAGACGATTCGATCAGCGAGACACCTGCTCCGCTGTCTAAAAGTGCTACTTTCCTTAAATTGCCGAAATTAAAAATTAGATGGGGCCTTGGGTAAGCAGATTTCGAGTTGTAGCCTATGCAGTCAACTCGAACCTGATTCGGGTCTTCCTTGTCAACGTGAGTCTCGTTCCTTGGATCTAGTTCCTCGATTAGGCCTGTAGTATCGATCGCCGCCGCTGGATGGAGTTGGTGTGGCGTTGGATTGTCTGAAAACTCCGAATTTGCTTGTTAATGCGTTTTCCTTTTTTCTTGACGCTTTCTTCGTTTTCCTTCTGTAATTTTTTCGGGGTTAGAAGTGCTGTCCCAATAAATTAGACAGATTGTTGGTGATGTCACTGACGGAATTAGAGGAATGCGTAGCTTCCATTCTTGTTGACTACGGTCGGAAATCTTGATGGCTTCGCCGGAATGAATTAAATGCGATCTTCTTTCGTTGGTGTCCGATGTGCTACGGAATTCGACTGTTCTGTCATCTCCGATTAATTCCAGAACTATGGGGTTGTTGGATTTGGATAAATTTAATTCCGAGTGGAAATTTGTGGAGTCAATTCCATCTTCAAAGAGTGTTAACATGACTGAATCGCATGATAACTTGAAAATCTTGTTTACTTTGTTGAGTTGCTCCGTAAAATTTGTTGCAAGATGGGAGTTTAGATTTAGAGCTGGGGCTACGTATTTTTCGGGAATTGTGCCGAAATACGAAGCTAATCTTGGCAACGTTAGTGTCCTGTCCTTAAGTGCTAGTTTTTGTTGGTGCCAGTCGACTGTTGAGTATAAATCTAATAATAAACCAGCAGCGTTGATTGTCGAGTGAATTTTCCTGCTGTGAAATAATTTATTTGTTTGTTCTCTAGGTGGATGACGGGATTTCAGGATTTTCGGTACTGACTGCGTTGATCGGAATTTTTTCCGTGCTGGAGTACCCTGCTAACTCAAAAAACCTGTTACTTTTTGAGCCGTCTTCTAGTTTTTTGACTGTTGAGCGCTAGTTTGCTGCTGCTGGTTGTTTGTTGAGGTACGGGGCTGAGTATAGTTTGCGTTGTTGTTGCTGTTGCGATTGTTGCTACGTTGGCGACTGTAGGATGACAAATTTAACTGTTGATTGTCCCTAGATTCTTGATTGTTGCTTCTTTGTTGGTTCGATCTTGGGTAATTTCCTCGCCCGTCTCTTTTTGGAATTGGTTTCCCCTCTTTTTCTAGCCGTCTAGTGTTGGCTGCTCTGACAATTTCCAGTCGTTGTTCTTGTGTTTTACAATCTCTGCTGATGTGATTTTTTCCGTAGCAGCGAAAGCACGTGCGTGATTCTTTTCTTTCCGGCTGGAAAACGTCGACTCTGGCTTCTTGCACGCATTTTCAGGTTTCTAACTTCTCTGTTTGTTTTTTCGATTTCTTGCAACATTTTTGCTAGATCGGCGGCTGTTACGTTGGCTGTTTCGTCTGGGGCTGATGACGTGAAACTTGTACTGGTTGTAGGCTTAGGTGGTGGCTTCTTTTTAGGCTGTAGCTCTCCTTCTTCTGTATAATCGCTGATTTCCATCTGACGTTTTAGCGTGACGTGAAGCATTTCTTCCCAGCTCCTAGGTTTTTGAACGTTTCCAGTTCTCTGGGCATGGCCGTTTTAAAGGTGCATCGCATGGTTACGTCTCGCATTCTCTTCTTAAGTGTTGCTTCTAAATTGCTATCTTCTGGCTGAACCATCCAGATTTCGGCTGCCATGATTTCGAGACGATCGGCAAATGCTTCGATTGATTCCCCCTCATACATTTTTGCCCTTAAAAATTTAGCCCTAGTAATTTCGGCTCCTCCAGCGCCGAATCTTTCAATTAAAGCTGATTTAAAAGTTGGCCATGATGTTTGTTCGGCGATTACTAGGCTTGTTGCGACGAAACGAGCTGCTCTGTTGATGCATTTGTTGGTTGCTGCTGCTATCAGCTCGCTATCTGGTAGATGGGGATCAATTTTTCTCAGGTTATCCGTAAGAAGGAGGAAGGTGAAAATGTCGGTCCCTCCTTCCCCTGAGAATTTAGGCAGGTTTTTCTTTGCTTCTCTGATGTCCTCCCACATTCGAGCTTCTACTTTGTCCCTAATTCTTTCGTTGCTGCTGTTGTTGTTTTGTGGGCTACTGCCTATTTTTTCTGCTAGCCTATTTAAAACTTCCACTTGGCTTTCGTTGGCTTGCTGTAGGCCTGCTAAAATTCGTGAAAAGTTGCTGCTGTCTGATGCGGTGGGGCTTGAATGCAAGATTGGCTGATGTTGCTAGCTTGTAGTCTGCGTTGTCCTTGTTGGGGCCAAGAAAGGTGGGGGATTGACATTTAATCCATCCGAAAAATAGCGTGAATTATTTGGTGGAAGGCTATGATGCTGTGGTGAGCGACTACGTGAATAATTCATTCTGTTTCTCCTGGAATCGTCTGGCGAATTCGTGCGAGAACGCTGTGGAAGGGAATCACGAGGAGGGCTACGTGATTCATGGGCATCATTCCGATGCTCATCTGTTGGTTGCTGGCGTAGTGGGGATTTCACCGCAACTGTGCTACACTTGTTAGCAGGTGCTCTTGGCACGCGCTTACGTTGTCTGCTCTGCCGAGATTGAGTCGGCTGCGAGGCGGGAGGAACAGGTGCATTGTCTACGTGAGCATCTGCAAGGCGACTGGGCTTCACAATTGGCCTACCGCTAGTCGAAAGCCTTAAATTGTTCCTGTTTTTAGGAACTTTTTTCGTGTTTTTGCTAGCTGTAGTGCTTTTCTTGTGACTAGGCATGATTATGTCCTAACTTCGATGGATTAGACTGGGAGGAAAATTCGATTTCGAGTAGCCTACTTGCTCTGGTATTCTTTTTTTTTTTCAAAATTTTGATCCGAAAACTCGCCACTTCGCTCAATAATGCCTAACGTGCTGCAGTTTTCTTAAAGTTGAAAAATCACCTTAAATCGACGCTTATTTTCACAATCTTAGGAAAAACAACAAATTTCCGCAAATTTTCGATAGTCAGCAGTCCTGGAGGTGGAATGGCTCAGGCGACTATCATCTTCAGGCTCCACAACAACACAGATCACTACTTCGTAACGACCGTTCGTCTGCTTCGAATATTGGCCGAGGCCTCCGGTATTTGTTGGGCACGTTGCGAATCTGGAGCGCGGTTGCCGTTGTTCGTTGGGTTTGTCGCCCATTTCTCACGCAGCCGGCGATCGAGTTCTCCACGCATGAGAAACTGAATTCCAGGGTTTGAGGGTCCCTGGATATTCATCAGCACAGCCTTCTCTCGGTTGTGGTGTTGAATAGCCAGGGATTCAAGACTTCTCAGATGTATATCACTTTTCGAATTTGAGACTAGGAGCGTTTTTGTTCCTTCACAATCTATATTGTGTCGAGTTTCCATGTGGTGGACTGCAATGCTGTTCGTTCTAACTTTATTCCTAGCATCGGCCATGTGCTGTTTGACACGGGTCCTAATTCCTTTCCTTGTCTCACCTACGTAGACTGCACCACAGTCACCACATGGAATTCGGTACACTCCTTCATTTGTATTTCGGATTTTTTCCAGGATCTTATCTTCCGCTTCTTGCACTTCATTCTGTTTTCGCATGCTCTGTCCAGATTGATTCCTTCGTTTTATAAGGCGGTCTTTTAGCCCTTTGCTATTCTTGATGTAAGAATCAAACCCATTTTTCTGCAGTACTCGCTGCACCATGTCCGTACTTTCATTCATGTAGGTTAGGGCAATTCTCGGTCGTCCTTTTTCTTCCTTCACACTGTCCATCTCCCTCTTCTTTTTATCGTCTATCCCTTCTTCTCGGTTTTTAGCTTTTCTTTCGTTTCTTTCCTTTTCTACTACCACTGCTTTTTGAATCAATCTGTTTAGGCAGCCAGGTGGATAGCCTAACTTGACAAACCTGCCTTTTGCTTCGCTGACTATCGAAAATTTGCGGAAATTTGTTGTTTTTCCTGTGATTGTGAAAATAAGCGTCGATTTAAGGTGATTTTTTCAACTTTAATATGAATTTTCACAGTAGACCATGTGACATTTTCAAGTTTTCTTAATGATTAGGCGTGGGTTAAATTCGAATCTAAAACTTCGACACCATTGTAAATCTCTCGTAATTCCTGATTGTTAGGGTTACGAGGATAACAGAGGTACGCAATAATAAATTCGTACCGGCCGGCACTAATGCGATCGTTACTAACTACAGCACATAAAAGCAATAATGAGCAAAGTAAGGGAGTCCACACAAGATATCGGTCCGAAAGCTATTTAATTCGATTATTTAGGGTTGGGGTTATCCCTCCGTTAATTCAAGTTAAACCTTCAATAACTAACGTTAAAGCACTCTATTAATTGGGATAAGGGAAATAAGAAGGGGGGGGGGCTCTCATAAAAAGAGGCGCCCTTTCCAAACACTAACCTGAACTTAGTCTCTAAAGGAGGGAAGCTCCCTTAAAATTCGGATAAGTCCAGATCGTCGTTATTACTTAACTCTGAACAATGCTGTGGGAATTCCGGCTCCAAGAGCTTAGTGGCTGGTGGCAATTGATGTCCAAAAAGTCGAGGAGTGAGAGAGAAATTCTGCAGGACCCTTGGTTTTAAAGGGGGCCTGCATCCTGCTCTTTTGTGTAGCAGACGACGTGCGATTGGATGCTGAGGCTGAGGGAGGAGCTGATTGGGTTAGGAGCCGGACCACTGATGTTGACTGAGTATCTGGATGGGCCCACATGTGGCAGCAATTTGAGTGCATGAGGCAGAGGCCAAATGCACTGAGTGTCGTCTGCTAAGCTAAAGCTAATGTTATTCTGGTAATAATAAATGGATGTCGTAAGGCTGTTGCAGTTAATAAGTTAATGTTATATCGATAAGAAGTATCGGTTGTGTATCGTTAGATACCGATACCGATACAGATTATTAATATCGATATTTTATATCGGAAAGTGCTAATTCTTAAAATAATTACACCAACACACCTCCAAAGGGTAAACTGAAACGCAGTTTATCAGATCGTGATGTGAGCCGAAGTTTGTTCAGGTCCAGTTGGCCGGGATTTAACGAAACCAGCTTCGCAAGTAGGCTTGTGTCACGAAGTAAATCGTCCCCTTACCTAAAAGTTAGTAAAGACCGCTTGACTGATTTTAAACTAAATTAAATCGGTATGCCAGTAGTGAAAACTTAAATGCAGTTTTTTGTTCTGATCCTTTTTTACATTAGGACCCGATGTTTTGTTGCTAAACTTTTGTCTTGGATAAAAAGATTAAATTTTTGTGCTTGATCACCACAATTATGACTCTTTAAACTAAAATAATTGTTTTTTAGTTGAAACTAAGGTTGTAATGCTAACCTAACCGAAAGTTAAAATGTAATTTTTCCAGTAGGGAGTAAGTAAAACCTTTAAATGGTCTCCAAACTGAACAACTAAAACTTGTGTAGTTTTTTTTCCCTAAAAAAGTAGTTGTTTTTGTGCAAGCTGGTGCAAGCCACCCAGTTTAACCCTAGTAGTGTGTAAATTTTCTACCAGTTTTTTTTTCTACACTAAAAACCGGAAACCTAACAAACTAGTTTCCCTTTCAAGTTTTTTTAAATAGTAATTGTACGCCGCTACAAAAGTGGCTACATCTATGAACACCTAACCTGAACACCAAAAATCGTGTTTATTGCTTTAAAGTCTGCAAACTTTAAACTGCTTCGTTGAACAAACCTGGATAGTTGTGTAATGAACGCTGATACTTTCAGCAGATATTTTGTTTAAACATTAATTGTTAAAACACGTCATTTTCAGTACAAATTGACTGGAAATTAATTTTTATCTTTAAAATTTTGTTAAGTGGTATATTGAAAGTGCAACAAAAGGAACTTTCAGCTATTTCCCGTTTCGGAACTCTACACCTAAATTTTAAGTGCCTATGTTTTACTCTTTTTGTCACTATCAACGTCTCCCTATGTGGGAGAATAGTGTCAAAGACTGTAAAGACACTAATTAAATATTAATTAGGAATATTATACGGGGGTTGCAACTTGTTCCCGGTTGGCCCTTCTTAAGGTTTTTACGAAATATTTTTCCTGCAAAAAAATTTGTCTGTCTCACCTCTGAGTGCAAAAGGTCAACTCTGTCGTTAAAAGGTTGTTGCGTTATTATCCACAAAACCTCCCAGTGTTGTATAATATGTTTAAGTTATGGGTACCATCTCTAAACCCTTCAGTGTAACATTTCTCATGTAAAACAAGTTGTTTGGTAACCTTAAACCACTCCAGTGGTAGTCTGTTAACTTTAAATAGAGCCGATAGTTGCGCATGCGCTTATAGTACCCTCTATTCCGATCCTTATCGCAAGCTAGGTCCTGAGGAGTGCGCCCAGGGGTTTTTCTCGAGGTTTTTCCAGATAAAAAAAATAACTTTCTGTGCACGGCTGACTGGTTAGAGCATTAAATGTTGTGATTATCTCATTTGAATTAACAGCTACAAAAACCCTTAAACTGTGACCCTTTATGGTTAAAATTTGCGTTTTTATTTATATAAACTTTCGTTTGCTCCAATTTTCTTTGTGGCCTGTACGACTTTCCTGCAACAAGCAGCGCGGACAGCACTAAGTTAATTTTTGCAACTAGTGTCCCTTTAAACTTGTAATTTTTATTTACAAAAATTTCTTGAGCCACAAAAACGTCAGTCCCCCAAAAATATAAAATGGCAATTTTTATTTTTTGTAAACAGTGTATTTTATAACTTGTGGTGATGTATTTCACAGGAGGTGTATTCCTCAGAAGGTGTATTCCTTGGTGCATTAATTTATGCAATTTCTTTACATGGCTTGGCAGTCTTGTTCTTTGGCATGTCTTGTGTGCACTGACCTTTTCTGTTTTAGCACTTATTTGGCGTTCGACGGTAACCCCAAATAGAGTCCTCCACGTGGGGGCGTGTAAACGCGGTCTCGTATCAGGCACTCGTGGTGACGACACCTCAACACCACCGAAGAAAAAACCTGAGGGCAGCACTCATACCTCCCAGAAGAGCATCGTCTTTATGGCGATTTCACTTTAAAATGTAAATAATGTATATTTTTTTAGGCATAAAGCCGAAACACTTTTCAGCTTAGTTGTGTTGTAGATGTTAAAAACACACGATATTTTTTATTTCTAACAGGTGACGACTTTGTTTATTAATGAAAAATGTCCGATGTTCAAACCAGTTTAAAAATATAACCTAAACTGCGATATAGCCCTTTAAAATGTAGCTGGAATATTTAATCTTTTGATTTGTGCACTTAATGCATTTTGGTAAACTTAACTTCTTGCCATGAACCCTACCGGAGCTCCAATGTTTATGTTTGTATATTTTCTCGGACCCAGTGTATGATTTTATGTATATTATTTATAGCATCTCCATCCAAACTCCGACCGTAGTGGACCTCTAAAAACGTAAACAAACTAGCTTTCCTTCGTTAAAAACATGCCTTGTATATAGCAGTTCCGTTTCCCAAAGTCGAATAATAATTCTGTGCATTACACTTCGTCCCCCCCCCCCTCCTTCAATAGTTGCGATGCATAACATCGTAGTTTATTTTAATAGGCCTAAAAATCACGTTGTTGTGAGTTGAAAACTCGCTAGCACTTCTCAAACCTGGCCTCTAAGTTTCCAAGTCGGCAATTCCCTTTGTCAATTCGAATCCATCCAACCAAAACACTGCTTCAATTCCGTCAGCCAGTCAGAGCGCTCAAGCTACCTCGGTCGTCCGCGCTGCCACACCAACTTCGGTAGTGACAGCTCGGCCGATTTGGGTCAGTCTCTCCTCCTCCAGATGTCCGACTCCTCTTCCCTGCACCCCCCCTCCGAAGCTATTCTCGGCGTCCGCGCCGACTTCCGGTAATGAGTATATAACCCCAAACCCAGAGACACTCTTTAGCACAGCTCGAGGATTCTCAAAGCTAGAGGTCGCTACGCCGGTCGGGAGTGGAGATGCCGCGGTCCGATTGTTGCCATGCCGGGCAAAGGTGGTGGTTCGTATCGACTTAGTTTAGCTTTAAAAGTTTAATTTTTGGACTTACATTCAAAATTTATAGTTTAAACTTAACTTAACCTCGTAGCTTTAGAAAGTAAATTTATGGTGCGTCAAGCCAAACGGCATTTCGGACGTTGGCGGCCGTAATTTAATGGTTCACGGTCCCTTACTAAAAACCAGCTTTTCATGTTTTTTTAAACGCAGTTTAAATTAAACAAAGGACGGTTTGATCTTCTTGGGGTTTCCATCGATTAAACGCTCGGATCCACTTTATAGGTAGCCGCGGCTCTATAATTTAAGGAGTTGACTTATCAACAGCAACTCTGGGAGGTTTAATGCTTTGCAGTTACACGTAGAAACAAAACTGTAAAAAGGGTCTACTATTATTTATCAGCCGAGGCTGTTTATAATTTAGAGGGCTCTTTTGTGAAATCCCCTTGTGCCTATACAAATCACTTTTTCTATTTGAAAATGTTTTAACTGAACATCGTGTTTGTTCTAGTGTTGAATTTTATTGTAAATTCCCCGTGTTATTTATAATTATAAACTAATTCAGTTGTAAATTTGCCAAATGTAAATGTAAAGTGTGTTTTGATTTTTTAACATGTTTGTTCAAAAATAAAACCAGGAGTTTAAAACCCAGTGGTTTATTCGTCTATCGTTCGCTAGAAGTAAGAAATTAAGACAATTCTCTTAAACTTAGCTTAGCTAGCCTAATTTTCCCACCTTGGTGGCAGCGTTACCGCTTATTATTACAGTTAGCCTACAATATTAGGACATGTGTAGCTCCATTCCCTACGCCGGGACTGTAGCTGTTGTGCTTGTTTGAAACAAAAAGTACCCAAAAGTAATAGTAAGAAGATCTAGTTACACCAGGCGAGCGGCGATGTTACAAGCACCTACCCCGTCGTAGCATCCGCCGTTACAACATGATCTTGTTGATCAAAAATAACTGTTTGGTTACGCTATGTAGTGCAAACAGAAAGAAAGCCGGTTTTTACTAAGGGGACCTTAAACCCTTAAGTTAAGGGAGGGGAGACCAGTAAAATGCCGATGATCTTAACTACCCATGATCACGATTCCAAAGTCAAAAGTTAAGTTTAAATCTTTAAGTTAAAATTTAGAAATAAAGTTCCGAAAAGTAAATAAAGCTAAAACTAGTTATCTAAACTACTACCTTGCTCGGCATGTCAATACTCGGACTGGGGACATCTCTGCTCCGATCGCCGTAGTAACGTCTGACTTGGATAGATGAGCTATGCTAAGGATGCAGCCTTGCTTGGCTGTTTTATACCAGCTGCCTGGCAGCAAGGAAGAGGGAAACCGCGGTCCTGTAGGAGAGCGACCGGGGGGGGGGGGGGGTTAGAGAACCTCTGGAGAGTGAGGGACTGAAGCAGGCCGGCCAAGCTGTCACTCTAACATTAGGGAGTGAAAGCGCGGACGGGCGAGGGAGCTGCGCTACTCTGAGTGGAGGGGAAATTGAATACTGTCTTTTGGTTGGAAGGGAATATTGTAATGGTATATTGTGCTGCGGCATGATTGGAGAGGATACCTGGACTCCAAACATCAAAAACCTCGGAGAAAAACTCAGTTTTTCTGAAGCTCCACACTTCAGGTCCCCCCCCGGCCAAAATCCGCCGACTTTGGTTGAAGATTTCGACGAGAAGCTACCCTCCGAATCGGCTAAACATAGAATATCTTAATAGCCAATCATCCGAACTTCAATCCTGTGAAAACAGAACATTAAGTTTCCTTCTGGTTTGTCTCTTGCATCACTAACAAAAAGTCACCAAACTGGGCCGTAGCGCTCAGACTTCCGGCTGCCGCAACTTCCAAAATCCATTACAAATGTAATTACTTCTTTTCATTTTTATCCAGGCATAAAGCCAAACTATACTAGCTTAGTTGTTCTAGGAGTAGTGTCCTTTAAGGTTCCGAACTTCACATATATGTTAGATATCAACTGTGTACGATAGTTTTTATCTTGTTTGTTGGTACCACAAATGCTATGAAAAATGTCCGACTTTTCTTATCGCCATTCTCTGCTGAGACAAAACTCCACTTATAATTTTCCTATAGCCTTTTACTGAGCTAGTTTATTTAATCCTTTGCCCCGGATCACTGCCTTTGCCTTGCCTTCAATCGGAAACGATTTTAACGCTCGTGAATTGTATTTGTTGTAAATAGTAAGCTGTTGTCTCGACCGTGACTACCAACAATCCAAATACAAAACAAACGATCTATTCCATCAATTAAATTGTTAAAATCCAACTGTGCTTTACACTTCGACCCCTTCCTTCAATAGTTGTGATGCATAACATCGTGGTTTATTTAATAGGCCTAAAAATCACGTTGTTGTGAGTTGAAAATTCACTTGCACAATCAAAACCAGGCCTCTAACGTTTCCAAGTCGGCAATTCTCTTTGTCAATTCAGCCTCCGCAATTCCCGTCCAACCAAAACACTGTATCCAATTCCCCATCCAACCAGAGCGCTCAGCTACCCTAGCTGTCCGCGCTGTCCTGCCAACTTCCGGTAGTGACAGCTCGGCCGATTTGGGTCAGTCTCTCCTCCTCCAGATGTCCGACTCTTCTTCCCCCCCCCCTCCGCAGCTATCCTCGGCGCCCGCGCCAACTTCCGGTAATGTGTATATAACCCCAGCCCCAGAATCAATAGCTAGCACAGCTCACAGATCTAAGACAAGTGGTGGTCACGGCCGGTCAGGAGTGGAGATGGTTGCCATGCCGGGCAAAGGAGTGGTCAGTATGTCGTACTAGTTTAAATTGAAAGTGTAATGTCGGCTTGCCGAAAAACGATTGGAGAGGATACACGACCTCCAAAAATCAAAAAACCCGTGTAACATTTTTTTCTCTCGGCGACTCGGCCGGGGAAAAACCCCAAATTCAAACGCCTGTATCTCCCAAGAAAATGGACCAATCCGTCTCATCTAAACAGCTCTTAATAGCCACGAACTTTATCTGTTTCCCCCCGCAAACAGAGTACGAAAATTCCATCTAGAAGTCATTCTACAACATTTAGAAAAACGCACGAAACCGAAGCCGTAAAATCACCGTAGCGCACGAGACGCCATTTTCGCCACTTGTAAAAATTTGTATTTACCTTTTATTTTCACTTAGGCATAAAGCCAAAAACATTAGTTTAGTGTTTTAGAGGAGGAGCTTCCTCTGTGAAGGTACTTAACCTCCTACTTAATTGTACAGACTACTTTGTGAGTGTAATATTTTTTATTATGTTGAATAGCTGCAACCTTTATGAAAAATTTCCACAGCGATCGTCGCCTGTCCTTTAACTTTGATGTTATTTATTTTATTCAAACTTAAATGCGTTATAGCATTCTGTAAGCTAATATATTGATTCTTTTTTAGCATTCTTAATAATAATCTTTTGCCCCAAAACGCTACCACTAGTCCAAAATATACAGACATCGGCAATCACCGGACACGAATTTTTGTGTATATGTTTTGTTTTAAATCTCTGCAAATCCTGACTGACCCATCCGAATGTTGCTACTAGCTTGCCCTACTATTAAAAACCAAAAGATATTTATAAAAGATCTGTTTTCATACAATTCGCAAGTCAAACTGTGCTTAAAAACTTCGAATCCTCAAATCCCCCCCCCCTGTAAACGCGGTCTCGTATCAGACGCTCGTGGTGAGGACACCTCAACACCATCGAAGAAAAAACCTGAGGGCAGCATTCTTCCACACCAGAAGAACAATCGTCTATATGGCGATTACACATTAAAATGTAAATAATGTATATTTTCTTAGGCATAAAGCCGAAACACTTTTCAGCTTAGTTGTGTTTTAGATGTTGTCAACACACGATATTTTTTATTTCTAACAGGTGACGATTTTGTTTATTTATGAAAAATGTCCGATGTTCAAACCAGTTTAAATTCTAACCTAAACTGCACTTAGCCCTTTAAAAACTAGCTGGAATATTTAATCTTTTGATTTGTGCACTTAATGCATTTTGGTAAACTTAACTTCTTGCCATGAACCCTACCGGAGCTCCAATGTTTATGTTTGTCTATTTCTATGGACCCAGTGTATGATTTTATGTTTATTTTTTATAGCATCTCCATCCAAACTCCGACCGTAGCGAACCTCTAAAAACGTAAACAAACTAGCTTTCCTTCGTTAAAAACATGCCTTGTATATAGCAATCCGTTTCCCAAAGTTAAATGTTTATTCTGTGCATTACACTTCGT
>JAHWFP010032974.1:0-31414 GCA_023313725.1 Lithobius niger
TTCTAAAATATTTGGCTTGACCCCTTCTAATTGGTTTACACTCAAATAACATTTTATGGTCCGTGACGAAAGTTTTCAAGTGATGCTGTCCTGTTATAAAATCAGTCTTGTAAAATGCGCCCTCCATCGTAAGGCATGGCGGCGATAAAAAACAAACCGCATACAATATTGCTGGGTTTTTTTTACAAAATAAACTAGCCGTCCGTACCCGGTCTAGAAGCCATGCTGTTACACCACCTCGTTTGTTGTAGCCGTGACATTTCTTTCATTATCGTATGGCCATCAGTTGCACATCCCAAGAATACTAAAATGGCCTTGTCACACCACGTATTTAAACTTTTGATTAGTTGTGTTTTCTGATGTTAAGTGTTTAGCCGCAGTGAGCGCGGCAGCGCGAGCGAGGCACGTAATTTGAAACAAATTATTTTGCGAAATGGGATTCTGCAAATCGGGTTGCGGGGAATTCCCCCGCCCCATCACATACCACGTCCCCCCCCCCCGGTCCCATTTCACACCCCCCCCCCCGCCCCCGTCGTCATGGTTACGTCCCGTTTCGCCAAATCCCGTTTCGCCAAAAAGAAAGCAGATTAACAGCTTTTGCCTCAGGGGCCAGTCCCTTTTCGTCAAATATCGTTCACGAAATTTTAGCCACACGAAACATTTAAAACATTCAAACACGAACGTTTATAACATGATAATGGTCAGACATTTATAGATAAAAACCCGATTTGCAGAATCCCATTTCGCAAAATAATTTGTTTCAAATTACGTGCCTCGCTCGCGCTGCCGCGCTCGCTACGGCTAAACCCTTAACATCAGAAAACACAACTAATCAAAAATTACTAACAATTAGCATGCCGTTTTAACTTTTGCAATGTTACATTTTGAAGAATATTTTTATTCTGAGAAACGTAATTTTGCAAAAAAGGAATTACCGTTTGGAAAAGGTTAACCATCACGTGTATAACTAACTATTCTTAAAAATTCTTCTTCAATTAGCGTTTTTTGGCATTGACGTAGTGACGCTCAAACATTCTAAACAATTATATTTAAAGCGCACATTTTTCCGTCTATATTGCCAGTTTTCAAAACGTTAATAAATCAACTGGACTTACCGCATTCTACCACTGCTTGTCTATGTTAATTGTTTGCCTTTTAAAGCCCCATTACATAGAAATAAGGTATTAAATTTCGTATACGTAAAATTTTGTCAAAATCGTTTTGGCGAAACGGGATTTGGCGAAACGGGACTGGCCCCCGAGGGCAAAACTGTTAATCTGCTATTTTCTGGCGAAATGGGATTTGGCGAAACGGGAGTTCACCGTCGTCATGTTTCCCTGGTTACGTCCCGTTCCACCAAATCCCGTTTCTCCAAAAAGAAAGCAGTTTAACAGCTTTTGCCTCAATGGGCCAGTCCCGTTTCGCCAGATCCCGTTCCGCCAAATATCGTTCACGAAATTTTAGGCACACGAAACATTTAAAACATTTAAATAGGAACATTTATATCATGATAATGGTCAGACATTTATCGACAAACACCCGTTTTGCAGAATCCCATTTTGCAAAATAATTTGGTTCAAATTACGTGCCTCGCTCGCTCCGTGTGATCCCCCCCCCCCCCTCCCCCGTCACATACCACGCATTTAAATGCAAGGATGCATGTCGGTCACATACCACGCCTTTAACACGTTGCCTTGAACGGTCTTTTCCCGTTCGCCAATTCTGCGGCTACGACTATAGATGGCGACACGTGATTTGCTTCGAGGAGCTACTGCGCTTCGATTGGCTCTGGCGGTCATGACGTCATAATTTACTGCGTATCGATTGGTTCTGGTTATGATCCCTGATATAGTCTGATCTCAAAAGATGCTTCCTTACAAGCGAAATATATATATAGATTTCAAAAACAAAATCTTACTGCTGTGCCTTATCAACAGTTAGAGTCTATGAAAATAAACGTGGAAAGTCGGCAAGGATTTAAACTTGACAAACGTGACAAACTGTATTTAATTAGTTTGGTAACGTTTTACATTAATTCAACAAGAACAGAAATTCCAATTAATAATCGAAAGGGCCGTGCCGTGAAGAAGTGAAGTTTGGCTGCTCCAGCATCCAATTGAATAGGGGATGGTTGGCAAGGACAACAGCTTTAGGCCGTGGCCAAGGGCCTGTATCGTTCACTTTATCTTATCACTGATGCATACCACGATTTTTTATTATTTTAAAACGTAAATCAAATATATCTTAGAAGGAAATTACAAACTCCACCGCTTTTTCATGGTTCTGTATCCCTGGAGGCCCCCCTTTAGGGTCCCCCCACTTCAAAATAATGTAACTCCGTCCCTAATTGATGGAATTTAATATTTTTTTGAATTAATCGTTATGAAATCTACTTTAATAACGTTCATATGCATTGTTAACCTAAGTAAGATAGTTTGGCTGGGAAATGGGAGTAAACATGAAGAATTGATTCTTAACATAAAATTTTTTTATGGGTTTTTCGCGTATTTGAGGGTCATAATAGCTAGTTACAGCCACGAAAATAGGCCTAACCGAAGCGCAATTTAACGATCTTTCATTTAGTCCTACTCTCATCTTTGTAGGTCCCTTACTTCCAGAGGCATAGCGGTTCAAACACGCACGCCCACACGCAATTTCGTATAATATAGATTATAACACAGCCATCAGTACATTGGCGAACTCATTCCAGGGAACAGGCATGTGTCATCTTATACCCACCAGAAGGTATGTCTGTGACAACCAGTCTCAACTTAGGACAATCAAAGAATAAAGCAGAATAAGCTTGCCCGGGTCCTCCATAACCCTTTTTCATACGACTAAATGTTCATGTGATGCACCGTTACCAATGGTAAATTAGACAAGTGAAGAAAAAAACCATTGATACACCCGTGGAAATTATGACTGATCAGAATCCACCAGAAGAAAGGCTGCTGACCACGAAGGTAAAGTGTTATCCTGGGTAGCCTTTCATTCCCGTCATACATCCATGAAGGTTTCAAAGGTAAATGCACATCAATTCGGCTCCCACTGTATGATGTGAATTCCTTATCCATGGTTCGCCGTACCATGAACGTTATAATAAGTATTCTTAAAAAGATTAATCAATCACAGACACCAGTTTAAGGCCGATCAACCATCACAAAGCTGCACATAGAAATGGCTGTAATCTCAATGATTGGTTGTGAGTTAGCTGGTAGTGGCTAGAACGAAAATTTTGTTCAAGCCTGTGAAGGGCAGACAGCATACTGAAGTCATCGCATGTAAAACAAAGTAGGTACGCACACAAGGTTGGCACCGCAAGCCATCATATTTTGCAGAATGAGGTTATAAGAATCAGGGTGATGACATGACAGTTCAAACAGTCGTTTAAGGGAAGGCAACAAGAATCGGCTGAATTGCTATTCTGGGGTGGATGACAGCTGATGGGGTAACATAGCCTCCATAGACTTGCAATTGTACTAAGAGAGCTGCGTCGATACATGCTTCCAGCAATTTCTTTGATTCCAAGAGCATCACAAAATCATATGCTGATTATTTCGACGCAAACTAATTGTAATTTTTGCTCACAGTTCGTCCATCACATTCCTAAGCACGCCTGCATTTCATCTATATCATTCAAAACATACGATTTGTTTGTTTGCACATTTGTACGTCTTCTCCTCCAGAAGTAATCCCGCATGAAGGCGAGAGATGAAAGATTGAGAGAGTGCAAAGCAAGACACACATAGAAAAGATTTAGTTTACGTAGAAATCGCTCGCTCTGCTCGCTTAATCCACGCACCACCGTGCTTCAGAACACGAATGTTTGGCACCCTTTTAAAACTAGTTTTCCATGCATTAAGTCAGTTGATACAAAACCAATTTTAAGATGTATACGTTGTATGTTGCAAAATACGTCGTCCGTTTAAGTTATTTTTTGCGTACAACCTTTTCCAGATCATCTCAGTACGTAACTAATAGCTTCAAGACGATCCATGCTTCATGTAATTTCTACGTACTGACTAGCATCGTACCTGGCTTCGCCCGGGGATTTGTTTGACCCGTGGTTGTTTCCCAGTATTGGCTCGGTGCTGCCTGATCATTCACTGCAACAGTCGTATTTTGTTTGTGTAACACTCCCCCTTTCCGCCAATCCTCTCCCTCCCCTCTCCCCTCCTCCTTTTATCCCGTCCTCTCTCTCTCTCCTCTTGGTTTCCTTCCCTTTCTCCTCTTTGCTATACGTAGTTGAACACGTACCCGGCTCCCGGGTCCCGTGCTTGTTTGTTTGTTCTTTTCTAGGTTCAGTTAATGCGTAATCGTATGCTTAATGGTTAACAGCTCATTTTGCTCCCCCCCCTCCCCCACTCCCAGTCTTTCGCTGTGGCTTAAGCGATGCGTACCGTGTGAAAAAAGAAGTGTGCATGACGTTCATATAATACTTGCCCTTGAGATTACCACGGTGTTTAGTTAGAAGGATAATTGTTAGAGCCAATTGTTAGTCGAGACCACAATGTGCCAATTTCAACTTCTTTTCAGGGCAACAAAGTCCCAGTTTCAACTTCATGCCAAAGAATTGACACACTCGCAGTTTTCATTGTTCCCCTTCAGGGGGTCGTTGCGATTGCTTCATTTCTGCTATGAGACTTTGGTTTATAATGTAAGAAGATGACGATTATTGTACTGATTATTTCGATGTACTGATTATTTCGACACAAACTAATTGCAAATGTTGCTCACAGTTCGTTCGTCACATTCCTCAGCACATCTACATTTCACCTACATCATTCCAAACACAGTTGATTTGTTTGTTTCTTTGCACGTTTGTAGAGCAAAACGAAACACATTGAAACGGTTTAGTTTTCATGGAAATCGCTCACTTTGTTCGCTCAATTCACGCATTTCCGTGCTATAGAAACACAAATATTTGACACCCTTTTATAACCAGGTCTACAGGTCTGTTTTTTCCATGCATCAAGTCAGTTATATATACAAAACATATTGTAAGATGTATATGTGGTATGTTGCAAAATACGTCCTCCTTTTAGGTTATTTTTTACGTGCATCCTTCTCCAGATCATATCACTTCGCTCGAGGAGGTTTGCATGAACAAACTATGATGTTATAAACAAAACTTTGACGGTATTTTTTCAGGTTCTTTCGCTTATTTGAGAGTGATATCAAGTTACAACGATGAAAACATGCCTATACTGTTCGCAATTTAATTATCTTTCGTTTGGTTCTCCTCCTATCTTTGTAGGTGGTTTGGTTCCAGAGGAGTAGAGGTACAAACACACAAACACGCACATCGTACGTCCTTAATGATGAAGATGTTGTTTCTTAGATTTTAAATAGAATGTTATCTGTAACATTACTGTTTTAATAATTACTAATTTAACTTTGAAGACATAGATAATTTATTTTCAACTATTTACGTTTAGTTTAGATACCGCGTTTAGTTTTTTACATACTACGGTTTATTGTTGGAATACACCGCCACAGTTTATTGTTGGAATATTAGTGACGATTAAGAGAACTATTCGTTTCGGTTTTACGCTCGGGTGGAAAAGTGATTGTAAACTGTTTGACCTTGGCCGAGCCATGGTTTTTCGATCAGCGTCCTTTGGGCGATCGAAAAATCATGGCCGGGGTAACTGATACTTCCGACGGATGGTTCTCTCACCATGGTAACCAGAGAATATCCGAGATTTGTAGGGAGGCCATCTCGCGCTTCAGACGGCAAGCAGTGAGTCTGGTACGTCTTTATTTGCTAGAAATTTCTTAAATGGCCCTCCGTTGGGCTTGCGTTATGCGGCGAAGACCAGAAAGTTGGTCGATTTGGTTGTGAAAGACAAGACGGACGGACCAAGCGGTTAGTTTAATCTGATAAGCGCCGGTGCACACGTGCGGTCGCCGCTGCGGTACCGCATTTGCGGTTTGGTTTACATGCCATCTGTTGGATACTGCACACGTACCAGCGTCGACGTTACGTTACCGCCCGCCGCTTACCCGCCGCTCGTGCGGTCGTTTTGCACCGCAATCCCCCCCGTCAACGCAGCGTTACCGCAGCGTTAAAACCACGCAATTGCGTCTCTGAGTACCTTGGATGACTTGAGCGGTGCACACGTCCGCCGTTTACCGCAAAAGCATTACCGAAAATGGCGTCCAATTTCGAAGAAATAGACATGGAATTGTTTATTGGGGGAGTAAAGAACTATCCTGAAATATGAAATGTTGCTGCAGAAATGATTGAAGACTCATTGGGAAGTAATTAAAGAACTTATCCGAAGTTTGTAGTTAATCTGCAAAGGATGTATAACATTTTCCCCTGGTAGGTCTTAAATTAGTACATCCATGTACCAAAATTCGTCGCATTGGTTTTAAAATATATTTTTTGTTCACGAGGTAGGCGAAAAAAGCAACATCGTCTCATTGGTTTCAAACTATAATTTTTTGTACACGAGGTTACAGAACCGAACGCGCACATACGTCACGGAAGCGGCACCGCAGCATCAACGCGCGTTAATAAAACGCACGTGTGCATTGATTGTGTGCGTCACCGCAGCGGCGCCACAGCGTCCAAAAAACGCACGTGTGCACCGGCGCTAAAACACCCAGTGGTCGTTTTATCCATATTAAGGAGAGACGATAAGCTGCAGTTTATTGGCTTCCCATTGTGGTTAGCAAATTGTGAAGGTATATTTCAACGTAAAACGTAGGCAAACCAACCTGGATGAACCCAGGCCTTGAATAAAGTATATGTTTAATATCCCGAACAGCCTTGCATTCGTATTATGCACATGCTTCACGAGGAACTCGTCGAATTGCATCCTTCATAAATTGCACTTCCACTCCACCAAAAAAAAAATATACATTCGGAAATTTTAACTTACTGTGACCACCGCCGGGCCCCCTTTCCTCCTTCCATACCTTTATCTTCGGCACACCTTTTTGATCGAGGCAAATACAGTTACCACTTGTCAGACTGGTGCACCTAACTGAAGTAGACTGACTAGCCATCAAATAGTCATTACGTCCGTTTCTCGTTTCCCGATAGTCACGCCCCCACTGAAGTCCAAACGGAAATACTCATGCATTAATAATATTATTTTGAAAAGCACTAAACTTTGACGTCTGACGTTGCTTAAGCGTCGGTGCACACGTGCGTTTTTTGGACGCGCGGCGACGCTGCGGTGACACAGCCAATCAATGCACACGTGCGTTTTATTAACGCGCGTTGACGCTGCGGTACCGCTTCGGTGACGTATGTGCGCGTTCGGTTCCCTAACCTCGTGTGCAAAAAATTATAGTTTGAAACCAATGAGACGATATTGCTTTTTTCGCCTACCTCGTGAACAAAAAATATATTTTAAAACCAATGCGACGAATTTTGGTACATTGATGTACTAATTTAAGACGTACCAGGAGAAAATGTTATACATCCTTTGCAGATTAACTACAAACTTCGGATAAGTTCTTTAATTACTTCCTAATGAGTCTTCAGTCATTTCTGCAGCAACATTTCATATTTCAGGGTAGTTCTTTACTCCCCCAATAAACAATTCCATGTCTATTTCTTCGAAATTGGACGCCATTTTCGGTAATGCTTTTGCGGTAAACGGCGGACGTGTGCACCGCTTAAGTCATCCAAGGTACTCAGAAACGCAATTGCGTTTTTTTAATGCTGCGGTACCGCTGCATTGACGGGGGAATTGCGGTGCAAAATGATCGCACGAGCGACGGGCGGTAACGCAACGTCGACGCTGGTACGTGTGCAGTACCCAACAGATGTCACGTAAACCAAACCGCAAATGCGGTACCGCAGCGTCGACCGCAAGTGCGGTCCCGCACGTGTGCACCGGCGCTAAAGTTTCTAGGAGTTAAAGGAAATACATTAGCACAAAACCGAAATAGTGTTTGCTTTAATCCTGTATGATTTACAGTGATTTGCGTTGACTGATTTACATACGCTTTTTATCTAAGGTTTTGACATGTTTCGACACATTTTATTAAATATTCACCTTTGATAATTTTCGTTTTTATTATTATTGTAGTAGTAATAAATCACAGTTCGGTCATCGTGTCTAAGCGGTCTATTTACCCGAGAAGGTGATTTTGTCGGTGACTGGAAGGGGAACCATGGTAAAGTCCCTGCTTGTTTGTGCTGGTCATTGTATAGCATGAGAGACGACATCAGCTATGTAGAGGTCGACCGAATTTCGGTTTCGGTTTTGGTTTCGGCACCGAAACTGGCAAATTTTCTATTTCAGTTTCGGTTCTGGTTTCGGCCATGAAATTATAGGTCAGTTTCGGTTTCGGCCGAAACCGGATTGACTTGTTTCGGTTATGGTTTCGGTTTCGGCCGAATCATCTGCTACAGTTTCGGTGAAGCCGAAACCAAGTTCCATCTCCCAGCAGTAGCCAGTTTCCGTAGATTAACTAGGATGCAGCTTAGGAACGCGTAGGGTGCGTCATTACAGAACATAATTTCATCTGCCATGCCACGCTAATCAATAATAAAAACAAATTTTTCAATCCAAATTCAATCAAATTATTGCATCGTTGCACTAGGGGGAATTTATGCTCTTATTTCCCTTCACGTTTTCAAGCAAAGCTTATACTTATTGAATGAAGCCCTTTTCCAGTGCTCTGGACTTCGCTCGCCGACACGAATTAATCGCTATTTAATTGAAACAAGACTATTGACCCAAAAAACAATGCAAAAAACGAAAGTTTTGAAGTCATTCCTCATTGAAAGTTATTTTTTAATTCTGAAACATTTTTTTTTTGGGGGGGGGGGGGCGGAGGGGGGCCGGTGAGAGGGCGTACATGGATTTGCTCAGCATAGGGCGGGAAATGGGTAAACCGGGCTGTGCCTTCCAATCTAGATTTTGTCTACGAAAAATCACACACTCATAGATTTTTAAAATTTTATCATAGCTTTTGTTTAATTATTAAAATTGATATTTTTCAGGTTAGGTTCTGGTTCCGGTTTCGGTAGTGGTTTCGGTTTCGGCCGAAACTGGTGTACCGGTTTCGGTAGAGGTTTCGGTTTCGGCTGAAACCGAATTGCCAGTTTCGGTAATAAACAGCTATGGTATCTGTTCTGGCTCATTATGAACATTATTTCGGCCTCCTGCAATGTTTGGATGTTTCCCTAATCGAATCCCTGGGTTTGCCCCATAATGGTCTAGTAATGTTCATGGTTGCCTCAGATGAACAATAGTGGCATGCACAGGCCCTAAGTGAGAAGTTACAAACTTTTGCTGAAAGGGCACAATCAGTTTTGAGGGTAGACGTTTTCAAGCGCATACGATTTAGCTAACTATGGTAAAATCCACCCACATTAGTCAGTGGAGAGAGTGTTAGCGACGCGACCAAAGCCTAATTACCGCAAATCTGTTTTATATTCATCCGCGAGCTAAAACAACGACGCAGAAACAGATTAACAATGCACTCGCGCGAAGTTTTTTTTTTTGTAATACTAACAATTTCATATTTTTTACGGTAGTGTGAACTATAGCATGTCTTTATTATTAACACGTGTATTGTTTAACGATTAATGGTGTGTATGTCATTTCTTCTATACCAAATTTTATTAAATTGGAATAATTTCCCTTTCCAAACTTGATGGCCCTGACAAGGGCCGTTTTGATTTGGCCTTTAAAAAGGCCGTTTTGAAGGGGGGGGGGAGACAAACTGTAACGAATGTCGTAGCCTACTCCAATCCTTACTTCGCTTCATTCAGAATAACTGGAGTTTTCGTCACTTGATCCATTTACTTGTAATGCCAACCATTCAACAATCAAATCCGACAATTCATCGGCTTTCCAAATTTTATCTTCCTCTTTAATTACGTGTTTTAAGTATAATTCTTCCAGTTTGTGATGGTGACGTTTGATAAGGCTTTAGGTACCAGCTCTTCAACTTCTTTTAACGTAAAAGTTTGATTGTTGGCAGCAACATATCCGACTTGACTCCACACCCTTTCTATACGGTTCAGTTCGCAGTGGTATGGAGGTCTGAGAACGATGTGTCTGTGGAGTGCAGCAAGGGTGTTACGATACGATAATGGTCGTACTGTGTTTTTGCACCTTCAATTAATGCGTACAATTCTCGGTTCAACATTGTGTCATTGAACGCAATATTTTATTCTTGCAGCCAAGCTTGCATGTCAGTTTTCTGTGAACTCTTCGTCGGTATTTTTCTTCCTTCACAGAATGGTGTGAAGCTTTATCCAATACGATGACACTGTATGGTTGTATATTAGGCAGCAGCTAAGTTTCAAACCACTTCTCAAATCTGTCTCCGTCCATTTCATCATGGTCAACCTCCTTTCCTTTCCTTGCTTAAAAAAACGAGATTGGCAGCAGGTACAAATTCATCCTCGTTTCCAGCATGCAAAATAATGAGCCGTCCTCCTTTCCCACTTGGTGCTTTTAAACCAGTTGTCAACCCTTTGTAAAATGCATCACACTTGCTCTACACAGTCGTATCTGTCCGAAACACTTGATTTCGTGTGGCCAGCATTCACCCATGTTTCATCCAAATAGTAATATTCTTTTTTTTTAACGTAAGTTTTTTATGGCACGCAAATATATACCTCCGCCGCCATAAAACAATATCGTCTCGTTCAATGAGCAGACTGTCGGCGCTGACGTTTACGGAAAGCAATCCCCAAATCTATCATGATTCGCCGCCGCATTGTTGTCCGTGAAAAATTTGGCAGAGAGAGAATTGTCTTCGTTTACGGCAGATGTCACTTTTTTAATAGTTGGAATGTCGTCATTGCGATAAAAATCATGAACTCTTTTCCGAATCGCTGAAAGCGTAAATTCATCGTATTTTTGCATGCGTGTTTTCGTACAGTTGCTCAGCTTGCGTTTGCTTGGCGTACCGTAGTCAACACCGACCACTTACTTTGAATTCGGTTCGGCAACGATAGATGGCAGCTTCGGACACGTCGCACAACAATCCTATGTCTTTCGCAACTTCATCGATAGCTTCCTTATGATCACGCTGGCGCAGTTGGCTGTAGACATTCATTACAGTTTGCTTTTGGGAACTGGGAAGGGGCTTTTGACGGGGATGACACTCTTGTAAAATGATGCTGGAGAATCCATCGCTTGCACTGTTGTTGTCATCGCCGCCATGTTGGAACTACTTCCGCGTGGAAGACAAGTTGCTGCGAATGTTTGCGATCTGTTGAAATTACCAGTCGACCATTTTTTACTATTTCAAGAAAAGTATGTATGACTGAATACCGTCCCTGAATACTTTTCGAGAGATTTCATTCCTAAAACGTTTTGGTTAACGGTGGGAAAAATGCGTACTACATTTTGTTTACTGTCGTAATCCAACTTCAACACAGGTGTGAAGAGGCTCGTCGCATCGCTAACACTCTCTCCACTGACTAATGTGGGTGGATTTTACCATAGTATCATGATGGTATGATGGTTTTCTGCCTCCCTTCCCCAGTTCCATCACCTCAACCCGTTAATTTTTAATCCATCCGAGGCCAGTTTTCTATCATTGCGCTTCACTGGTCATCCTAGAACATCCAGGACTTCCATTGTAGCTTCTTTTTCCCCAATTACGTGCTGGCACTACGACTTTGCAGTGTTGACCCGTACTTGCACTGTAACTTTTCATCTTCGCTGGCCTTGTCATGGTCACTGGAGCTTTCCAGCGGCAACCTGGGCTAAAATTTGTTGAATAACTTTTCCATCTCATTATAGTTTGTGTTTTTCATTGTTGCTGGACCCCTTTCTACCCGGGAGGACCGGGTTCCATCCTGGCATCAGCCGCCCTCCTGGCAATTTTGTGATGAGAAGGGCCCTGTGTTGCCTCGTGTCATGTCGGTTGTGGCATGTCAAAGATTTTGGGTTTTTCCGGTTGGATTTCTCCAGCTAAATTGTCCCTCCCATCGTCATGGAGCAGATATCCCAGTTTGAGTTCATGCTACCCAAAAACAAACAAACAGACGAGGCAACAATATGCCAATTGTTCTTTATATTAAAAAAAAAACAAATTAAACTTGGGTCACGAAGCCTGAATTCCAGAAATAAATAAGTCATTTAATCATGTAAGCCGTCCAAATTTTAGGACCACGCGTATGTTCGAAGCTTCTTTTATTGTAAAACGTTACGAACTTACTGTTATTTCAGGTGCAACAGTAAAAACAAAATGAAAAAAAAGTGTAGTTGGTTTGACTGTGAAGATGGCATCGCAAACTAGCGTCAAAATATAAGTTGAAATGTTTTCATTACAGGGCGTCTGGATTTCTTACCCGACCGACCGTTTTCTAAAAGCGTAGGGGCAGTGCCCACCTGTGTGCCGCCACTGGTAATATTTACTAGTCAGTAGTAAGTTTGAATTTATTTGACTTTTGAAAATCATGCAATATAAGTGTCGTTTTTTTCTCTCATTTTTTTGTTTACTTTTTGGAGTGCTCTTGGTATAGCCAGCCGGTCAGTCCTCTTCAGACCAATTAATTTGGCGTAAATAACCAGCGTTGTGGTACTCTTTACCTCCATTGTTCCTTTTTTATTTACTGTCCATCTAACTACAACAAAGATGTGGTGCTGTGTAGTTCTTACTTTTAAGTTCCTCGCTTGGGGGCGTGCAATCCCAATTTCTCACGTGCTCCACTTTAAATTCCGATAACTTCTGTTTACTGCGTACATTGTCTTCATCCTTTTTGTTCAGGTTTTCGAAAACCACTTGCGTTGTGTCTTCGAAATCTGTAAACCAAATTGAGAATCACTTTAATTTTTTCAATGGACCAAAAAAATCTAGACCTTGTTATAGGGCCTGGATCAGTAAAAATATGGGCCTCGTATTTAGTTGACAATTTTGATTGAAAAGTTCCTAAGGCAGCGTAGTAAATCCAGTACTCGTCCTTAAAAATTAAACAGCAATTTCTACTTTTTATTTATATCTCAGCTAGCCATAGTTTATACCTATACGCAAACAGCTTGATTGATGCCTCCGCATAGATGATTTTACATAATTAAAACACGAAAGTGAAAATAAAAGCCCTGCTAAAGGCTTTTAAATGCATCAACTTGAAAACATGAAATAGAATTGAAACACTAACTTACAGGGTAAAGTCGCAGAATGGTCCCAAGTGAGCTGTGCTCCTTGCATGAAGTTTACTTACATTTCTCACGAAGTGTAAATACATTTTGTGGGAAAATGAATTTACAAAGTCACATTTCAAAATACGTTTTAAGTGTACTGGATGTAACAGAAATAATGGACCACTATCCACCACTTCCGCATAACGTGCCCTCTCTGAAATGTGGAGTAGCTTACAGAGTCGTTAAAACACTGTTTGCACATCAGGTTTCGATAGACTTTGGCTTGTCAGCTCAAGGTCATTACTCCTCTAACTTATCTGAGTGTGCAACGGCTTATCAGGGTGATCAGTTAAGTTGTGACCCAGCTTGATAACTAAAGTACTACTGAACGATAGTCATAGGACCCGGGGGATGTGATGAGGCCAAGAGGGGGCCATTGATTGGACAAGAAATGGATGACCTTGCAAAATATTATCAAGGTCATTCAACTCCTAACTTCTTAAACACGCATCACACACCATGAGTATAAATTAGGACTATGTAGGAGACAAAGAGACATTACCAATGCAAAAAAAAAAAAAACAGAACAAAAATCGGACCAAATTTGCAGTACCTATGACGTACGTAAAATGGCTACTTTCGACCCCTGAATGGCACTCCATTCAATCACTCCGTCGTGAAGGGAAGCATCGCCTACTTTCAGGGGTCGAAAGTAGCCATTTTACGTACGTCATAGGTCCTGCAAATCTAGTCTGATTTTTGTTCTGTTATTTTTTTGTTTTTTGCATTGGTAATGTCTCTTTGTTCCCTACATATTCCTACTTTATACTAGTGGGGTGTAACGCATATATGAGAAGTTAACAGTTGAATGACCTTGACAACATTTGGCAAGGTCATCCATTTCTTGTCCAATTAATGGCCCCTCTTAGCCTCATCACATCACTCAGGTCTCGCAACATATCGTTTTGTAGTACTTTAGCTAGTTTAGCTATCAAGCTGGGCCGCAACCTAACTGATCGCCCTGTGTACGGCAATACACAACTCACGGAGCCAGCACTCTGCAGTGCACCTTGGCGATAACATAGCTGTTGAGCGCCGCTAACTACCGTTCACAAACGGGTGTTGGCCCAGCCTCAACAGCCGGGTGACGAGCGAATGCCATTGTTAAACCATATAGGGAACTGGATCGTGCCTGCTAGCCAGTCACGTGATGTAAAGCCTTAGACAAGATCTGTTGTTCTGCACCTGTATAAATGCAGGTGGCCGAGCGATGGGTCGCCAGTTGGTGTTGGCGGTCGGACTGAAAGGTTGGACTTCTGGAGCCTACGAGGGTTAGTAAAAAGGATAAACTCAAGCTGATGCCTAAGGCCGCCCGTGCACTGAGCCACTTGCCGCGCTGCCAGATCGCTGCAGCCAATGAGAATGCTTACCGTTTATGTAAAACCACGCACTAATCATTTTCATTGGCTGCAGCAACCTGGCCGCGCGGCCAAGTCGCTCAGTGGGCGGGCGGTCTTATTTGTAACGCTATGTGTATAGTCCCGTAGCTATACAGTAAGAAGTCAATTGGAATTGAGCCTTGCCTTGAAACTAATCGTCCACTTCCTTAGCACCTTAGGAAGTGTTAAATCTGACAACTATAACAATACCTTAAACAATACCCTTCCAGAGATCAGAATGAAAATCGATTAATAAATACTCACGTTACGTACAAACGAATCTTCCCTCACGCCAACCTATTAATTTAAATACTTTTATCCTGTCCAAGGCAACTTGTCCATCATTATGCATCCCAGGACATCGCTGGACATTCCAGAACATCCGTTGTCACATCTTTTCCTCTGTTATGTCCAATTTAATCTAGGATATAGTTTTGCCCAATTACGTGCTCGCACTATAGCTTTCCAGTGGCGGCAACAGATGGTGCCCTGTTCACGACTATCAATGCGACGCGATACAGGTAAAACGTTAAAAACGTGATGACCTTCAACGGACGTGTCAAGGTCAAACATAACGTAAGGCTAGTTGCAGTAGTATTTTGAAACTGCATTTGCGATGCTTGCCTTTTTTTTTTCCAGACGGTCAAGATTTTGACTGCAAAACTTATCGCTCAAGACCACAAAATCGCAATATCGTCAGTGTTAAGAAGCGTAACTCTTGCGCCCCTAGAGTTTCGCCCATATATTTCCAGCCCTGGCTGCGATAAAACGTCAAAAAGCCATCCACCTCCCCCCCCCCCCCTACAAGAACACTACCCATCAAAAGGCCATCTTTTTTTTTATTTCAATCTCCAAAAATAAATTCGCCCCACATTTTTATCTCTCTTATTAAAGAAGCGTTTTCACTTAAAGGAATTTGTGATTAATATAGGTTTTTTATGTTATCTGTACGGAGTGGGGTCACCACGCAGGTAAATCTACAAAGTGGAAACAAGGAACTCAGCAGAAAATTGCAGGTAAATTGTTTTTATTCTGTTTCGTGCAGACTACGCACAACTCAGTCATGCTTTGTTGTGCTCAGTTAAGGTAGGAGGGTTCAATGAATGGACCGCTAATGCCTATGTGCACTAACAAAAATTTTTCGCTCTTAGTTGGGAGAGTACAATGCGATGTCATCGCGCAAATGCGCCCTCACTTACAATTTTCCAGTTGAATTTTACAAATCTGCCTGTCCATTGGGTAGGTACTAAGATCGATATCGCACGAAAATCGCATCAGCGTTCTGCAAAAGAAAAACAATAATGTCAATAAACAAGATATTAAATATTAACACAAGCGCATAGGCCGTATTAAGCTTTCTAATATCAACAAGGCTGTTGTTTGAAAAAGATTAGTGTTGGCTAACAGAGGAGAGATAAAAATGTTGACAGTTATGAAAGATAATCAAACATAAGATGTATGAGTTTATAAAGCCTTCCTCCACCTGCAGGCGTATGCCTAGAGATGTCTTTTTTTTTTACTCAGTTCAATCGCATATCCCCTTGCTTCGCAGGCAAGACTCTTAACACCTCATCTGTGCTTTGCTCGCTTGAGTTTACAGGCAACCCTCTGTAAGTTTTGCA
The DNA here is from genome assembly GCA_023313725.1 of Lithobius niger. Taxonomy (NCBI): domain Eukaryota; kingdom Metazoa; phylum Arthropoda; class Chilopoda; order Lithobiomorpha; family Lithobiidae; genus Lithobius; species Lithobius niger. The sequence continues at coordinate 16,141 of JAHWFP010032974.1, forward strand.
GGACTTCGTTATTTTATCCAGCGTCGGATTGGACCGCCCGGGAACCCGAAGGATCCCCGGGGAGGCCCCATTACAGGAGGCCCCATTTTACTGATGGAAAGGTCCAGGTAACTAAAATAACATTACAATATAATCATCATAAATCAGAATGAGCGTGGGTATAGGTCCTAGAAGCTTTAGCCACGGGGCGAGGGATAATCGTCGAACTGGAAAATCGCATAATTGGAAAAACGTATACCGTATAATAGTATAACGGCAAGTCGTCTAACAGGAAATTCGTATAATGGAAAACCGTCTAACTGGAAATTCGTATAATGGATTATCTCGTCTAATTGGAAATTTGTATAATGCATTATCGTCTAATGTCCCTGCCTCGCTCGCGCTGCCGCGCTCGCTGCGGCTATACATATAACATCAGAAACCGCAGTTATACGTTGATCCTGTTAGACGTTTATCCATTATACGATTATCCATTATACGATAGTTCGTTTAGATGATTTTCCATTATACGATATTCCGTTTAGTTGCTTTTCCAGATTTTTTTTTAGGCAGATTTTGGACAATTATCCCATTAGACGATTTTCAGTTAGACGTTCGTCCGACGCCCCTTAGCCACGTCAGTGCATCAATCATCCACCATTAAATTTACGTTCGTTTACTAAGCAGCATTGCAACATTGTATTATTTATTTGTAACAGACACAAGGGAGGAATATAAGGTGTCTGCACAACCTAAGTCTAAAATACGGGCGACCCTTATGAGTTATCAACCACTGATAATGATACGGGGAACATTTAGAGAGAAAAGAGGTATAGAAGGGTCAAGTTTTAGAAACGTTTTCCCAAATCCCCCTTCAAGCGAACCCCCCCACATCTAAACCGTCGATGCTGTGAAAATCAATAGAACGTGTTACCTGATGACTGTTCGGAAGATTTTATCGTTGCTGATGTAAAAGATAGTGTAACGTTTGGGATCCAGGTCTATTGGCATGCAGCCTTTGCAATTTTTGAAATGAATGATAGGTTTCCAGATATCTTCAGCTTCTTTGCCAACTGGAAGACAAGATCCGGGGGGAACCAAACTCTCGTTGACCGTGATGCGATAATCGGGCCATAAGAATGTGGCGTATAAGTCTACCTCTATATCCTGAAACACACAATCACCAAAAGTATTAATTCCTCTGTCAATTTTGACTAAATCAGTAAAAAAAAAAAGACAAAGAAAACTTTAAAGAAACGAAAATAACCCAGTAAAATTTGAAACCAACGAAGCCAATGGACCCAACAATGGCGGTAGGGCCTTGTAGGCCCATTCCAAAGCCCTGGCTTCAATTCCACGACTACGTAAATTGTTTCGTCATTATAGATCATCACCTATCATCCTCATTTGTTCAAAGGAGACAAATCGCACGAAAAAAAATCAATATAGAAAACGTTATTGCTTACACTTTTTCGTTGGTGGCTTATTATCGACGCTCCTTTGTATTGTATAGTTGCAAAAATATGAGCATTTGTGGTTGCATATTGATTTACAAAATTGAAGTTACGAAATTGCCTTACTCAGTCATTAAGCCAGTCAGCTGAGACTGCAAAACCACGCAACTGCATTTTTCATGATTTTTGTTTTATGGTATCAAAAGCTGGCTCTAAGGTACCCTCCGTATACCTGCTAAAATTTGTATCAGTCAACTAATCAGAAGACTCCTACGGTTACGTGTTAGCCTAAAACCTCGGGTAATAGTAAAGTTTAGCGACCAATACAAGAAACAATGTTTTCCAGTAACAATTCTTACCGCGACCTAATAATGGATGGTTTTAACTGTTCTTTGTTCACATTTCGTTTTGCGTTATAATCAGTAGTAATAGCCCTAGAGTTTTCTTGGATAATACGGCTACTGTTTTCGCACGAAGCCTGTAACCTGACATTAAAACTAACGAATGCTAATTATTTTGCAATTATATCCCGAGCGCGTAGGGCGAGGGGTATAATTTCAAATTAATTAGCATGAGTTATAGTTTTAGTCTGGTTACAGGCTGCGTGCGAAAACATTTTTAGCCGTATTATCCACAAAAGCTAGAGGGCTGTTTTATTGGAGTATATCCCAATTCAAAATAAATAATAACAAAAGGACTACACATTTTTTGTGTTATAATTAATATTTATAACGTAATGCTACGTTTTAATAGCTTATCAATTCATAAGATTATTAGTCTCCAACGAAAAGTTACCGACAATGCTGCGTCGGCGAATTTCTCCCTTTAAACACGCCGCATCAACTACGCATTGCTGAAATCCGCCGAGTGTGTTCCTGTACTAATTTTTAATCGTTTGCTAATAATTACCATGGGATCGAAAAACTAAAAGACTACTACGGTAAAAATTAAAATTATTTATGCCAATTGATCGCCGAAGAAAAATTATAATATACTAGCTTAAACAATTATAAAGTGTGATGTTAAAATACAAAAATCGTAATGAATACGTCGAGTTTTCTAGCTGGTATATATGCGAGTCAAATGCCCCACTCATTAACTAGTATCTGGCGTCTGTTTTAAGCTCAGATCGGTAAGTTGCGCTAAGTTGTGCATGCGCACAACGAAAAGGTACTGGGGTATAATCACCCCGATTATACCCCAGTGTATAATCGGGGTGATTATACAACACTAGGTCGATTACACCCCGCTCCTCTAATTTCCACCATGACTCGTGTAAATTCGGTGTTTTACTTTCGTAATTGTAGGGGCATTTCTACGGAGCTCGCCATTGTTGTTACAATGACCAGGAGATGGTTAAAAGTGCTGGTGCCCAATAAATTCCATCTGATCAGAACTGTAATTTATTCTTTCTGCGCTTTTTTCTGTGCTGTTATCAATGCTTAGGTTAGGTTAGGTTTGAATTTCACCAGGAGTGGTGAGGAGTATTATTAGGTTAGGTTAGGTTTAGGTTAGGTGTGGTTCTGCAGTGTTGTTGTTGATATTATCAGTTAGGTTGGGTTAGGTTATTTGCCTTGGTTCGTATTTCACCGGGCAGGTAAAGGAAATTTCACCGCAGAATGACTATTGTGCTTCTGTAGTGCTGTTGTTGCAGCAAACGAATTTTCGGCTACGAACGCTTATGATCGATTACTTCCGCCTGTCGCATCCCGCTATCGGCAGAGGAAAGATGGCGACTGGCTCGTGGCGACTGGCTCGTTGCGGTCGTACCGCTCGCGTAACAAGTGAAATATGGTTACATAAAACTAATAAAATTGTTACGGTCGACTGTCATTGTTACGTCCAGGTAAGAATTGTTAAAAAAAAAACCGTTGTTTTCCTATGTATGTCGCTAAACTTTACCATTACCAAACCAATAACCAATGATTGCCCAATAATTTGACACGCAAAACCTCGTAACTGCAAGTTCTGCCTCCAATGCACATGTTGAACCAGCAGTGTGCTGAACTAGAACTAACCCAAGGTTACATTAAATATTAATATTCTCAATTTAATAAAAGATAATAATTATATGATGTAAAGATATATTTAGTAGCTGTACATAATAACATCAATAATGAGATCCAAAGCCAAGGCCAATAGCGCCAGGTGATCCATCTAAGGCTTTAGGTTATGTCAAGCTTTAATATGCAATGAGAGATAATCTCACGTTGCAGTAGCCAAAATCGAGGTGGCGACAAAAATTCCTGTTGGATTTCCTGCATGCTTCAGTTTTGCCACATTAGTTCAAATGTATGTAAATGTTGGCCAACACATTCATTTTCTTGTTTTTTCTTGCAGGCGAGGTAATTTGGCGACATTAACTCTAACCTGTGTTAATGTTGCAAACGCTATTCTCAACGGGTCGCACGATTTACCGGAAGGAATTATGTCCTTTTAAGAGAAGCCGGTAAGTTTTTGCCATTTTAAGTAGTGATATCAGAACAAAAATCGCTGCGTCCAACTAAGTCCTCCAAATCGCGGTCAGTTGAACCGACATCTTCGTGGTTGCCAGTTAAACTAGAGCGAACCTGCTTGGAACAAAAACTTGGTTTTATCCATTTTTGCTCTGATATCACTAATTTGAATAGCGGAAATTTAGTGGGCTTTTTCACCCTTTGATTTTGGCCATAATAGAATTTACCTAAAATGCACAGGCATAAATGACCGATAAAAGTCATATTGATAATTAGGCGAACGAGGAAATAAGCAAAAATTATACACCAGAAATCAGTGTCCTACGTTTATGCTATTTAAAGTTTATGCGCTTAACACTGACCCGGATTTACAACAAGACCTACAAGATTTTTGAGGGCTCCCGAATCCAATCTCGAATTTTAAATACCGTTGAAAACAATAGAAAAATATATAAAATTTTCTTTTTTTTTGCTGCAACTATGATCTGTGGTATATTACCATGTCTGCTTTTTATACCAGTCCTTTAATCAGCCACTTTAAACTCTTACGCTCAAAAAAAAAATACCATTTATGAATGAATGTAAGTTTTGAAATGACAGAATAGAGGTACCGGCAATTACAATTTGCAAATTTCGGCTATAATACCACGAGTGCTTTTATGAAATCGATAATTTGGGTGTTTTAGCACGAAACTCCTTTCCAGATTTAATTTCCTGAGTCGAGACCGAAGGTCGAGGGAAATTTGTTGGAAAGGAGTTGAGTGCTAAAACACACAAATTATAAATTCCATAGAGCACGAGTGGCATTCGGTTAGAGAATTTTTTCTTTCTTTCCGCAAAACGATTCTCCGAAGTATAGTTTCGATTTATGGTTTCACTTTCGATATGCCGGTGAATTCTCAGTGTAAGTCCACCTTCCTCCTCTTTGGTGGAAAGAAAACAAAAATTCTCGTTACAACATTTTCCGTTGTGATGTCTTAGTCGAGGTTGATTTGCTGTATGGTCCATGTTATCAATCCTAGAAATTTCCGGTTTGAAAATTATCTATTCCGGTGGGAAAATTCCGGTGAGAATAAATTCCGTTGGGAAAATTGTCCCTCTCGCCTTCTGGCATGCTATGGCTTCGGAGGGGCGCGTCAGACCTCCAAAGTCCATGCTATCACATTCAAAATTTGACCGAACACGTTAGATGAAGAAATTCAAGAATGTCGGATCGCTGTAGATGGACGGAGGGTAAAACGATAAAACTGCCAAAAAATGATCGATATGGAAAGTGTAAAAAGCTTATTAGGATTTTAGAATAACGTTCGGGCATTTTTAGAATCCGCGACTATCTGATAACGCCACCACCCCCCAACCAAACAAAAGAAGGCTAATTAACGGCCGGTTGCCACCAAATTAGCATTGCAGCATCTAGGCCTATCGGGTTCTCTGTCGTAGCAAGCAAAGGAATGTACAAAGAAAAACTTTTAAACGCAAGAAACAAGTCACGTGACTCCTTAATTACTGAGTAAAAATTTGGTAGGCCCTCGTGCACCTGGAAACAAGCTATAAATATTAACGAAACTGATGTCACTAGACGGCGCCACGGAAAATATACAGAAAACCCCCTGGCGCCATCTAGTGACATCAGTATCTTTTATCTTTATAGCTTGTTTCCAGGTACACGAGGGCGTACCAAATTTTGACTCAATAATTAAGGAGTACCGTGGCTTGTTTCTTGCGTTTAAAATGTGTGCTTTGTGCATTCCTTTGCTTCCTGCGAGAGAGAACTCGATAGGCCTACATGCTGCAATGCTAATTTGGTGGCAACTGGCCTTTAAGGAGAGGTTGGAACCGGAGGAAGATTCTATATGAAAACGCTTGAGAAGAATCGCTAGTTCACCTGAACACATTTACATGGCGCCAGAAGTATTACTTCTGATCACTCTCTGTCTGAGGTAAAAAAAAAAAAGTTACTCCCCGTATTAGGCATATAATTTGACTTTCCTAGATCACTTCAGGATTGTTTCACTGGAACTGGACCGTTAGAGCAGATGCAATAAAGCTACATTCACCACGGAGCTAGGATTTGGAGATGCTCGTTTAGCTAGCTGCAGGGGGCACAGGATATATTTGGGCCTGAAACTTGCTTCTTTGGATGTGTTGGCAGGTTATGTTTTCTTTTCCGACTTACGACCTTGATATGTTTCGTAGCATATGGGATTGGCCAAAACAACGTTACTTTTATGAATCAGGATGTCGTGTGTCGTTTCGCGTTAACACTTAACTAAATCCACCCAGACATTGGCCGAGCAACAACTGCTTATTGTCCAGTCCCTTACGCTGCGAAACATATATTACTAGCTGAAGCCCGTTCTATGCACGGGTGGTGTTTGATGCACCGTTTAAAACATTGGAACGATTTGGTTTCTCATGTGTTTGTTGCGAAAGGCCTGTATCCCGTCTGTCTTTTTGCGCCCACTGGCAAGGAAATGATGATTTTTGTTTGCTTCGCTCACTCAATCAGTGGCTCCCTTGATCCAGACTTCATGCACTTAACGTAACATATGAATCTTTCCAACGGAAATGAATGGAATACGCACTCAGTTGTCAGACGTCATCCAGAGGTAGTGTGCATGGTTGTAAAGACATTGTTGTTGACAATCAACGCAGAATCAGCGCAGCATTGTTACTGTTTTTATTAGACGGGTGTCCGTTTTTCAACACTGCAACTCGTTTTTATTAATGTAGATATGCTGTAATTCGGAAACGAAAAGATTCCACTTGCTTAAAATTGCAATAAGAGCTAGGTTTCCACCAAATCTAAAAATATCACCACGACGCATTTTTAGACCTAAGAAATCCGCCTTCACAACAGTCGCTTGAAAACGACACAAAATGTTTTTGCCTCCGTTTAAACCCAGTGTCCTTTACAGCTAGCTAAACGGTTAGTTGCAAATGCGAGCACTTCAGTGAATGTAGCGTTATCGCATCTCCTCTATTTGGGGAAAGAAAAAAGGCCACACAAATACAGGCCAGATTGCAGCAGTAGAACTCGTGTCTGTAACACAGATTATGTCAGAAGAAATCGAACACATCCAATTTTTTGTCACATTGAACGGAATATTGCTAAATCCCACGACAATTGCCTTCCCCCCACTCCCCACCCCCCAAAAAACTCTATTCCCCACTCGTTGTTACAGAATAGCTTCTTTATTATTTTTTAAAAATATAGGTTCATCCATCAAAGGAAAGGTCTCGTTGAGACGATTCAAATGATGTATTGGAATACATCAAAATAGGTCAAACATTTACGAAATGACGGAGTTTGAGTAAATTTTGTTCGCAGCGGCCTTCCACTGTCCGTGACAAGTCGTCGCTTGTCACGCTGACTGTACTCACACGTAGCGCCATCTAGTCGAGCGCCACAACACTATTCCAAAGATTAGAAAGTTACTAGATATCACAGCTAACTCTTCCAAGCCAACACGGGGTTCTGCCGTTCTGGCGGTAGTTATGGCTACTAATACATCTGATAAGGCTTCGCCTTCGAAACAGCACCAAGGCAAAGCTTTATTGCAGATATTAGTAATGGTAACTATGAAGAAAAAACTACTTTTCACGCTATCGACTTAATTCACCGACCTGTCGATTCCTTTGATCATTACGGTTCTGAAAATCATAACTATGCTAAAATCCACCCACATTAGTCAGTGGAGAAAGTGTTAGCAACGCGACTAAAGCCTGCTTACTACTGATCTGTCTGTATTCATCCGCGAGCTCCAACTCAACAATGATGCAGAAATAGCATAACAATTCATTCACGCGATTATTTTTAATGCTAATAATTCCACATTTTTTAGGCAGTGTTACACTATAGAATGTCTTTATTGTTAATACACTCATTGTTTAATGCTTAATAATGTGTGTTATCGCACACACATTAAACCCTTTGAATGTGTGTTATTTCTGCATTACGAAATTTTATTAAACAGGAATGATTTCTCTCTTTCAAAAATGTTCCTGAAAAGGGCCGTACTGGTTTGGCCTTTAAAAAGACAGTTTTGAAGAGCTTTAGAAGCAGGTGGGGTATGAAAGTGGGGGGGGGGGGGACAAACTGTAACGAATGTCTATTTCAATCCTTACGTGGCGCCTACAAGCCAAAGTTGACAGTCAAACTTTCCGAAACTCGTCACAGTCAAGCCTGTTCAAACACTGATTTCGTGTGGCCAGCATTAACACAAGTTTCCTCCATTCCCCCCACCCCCACCCCCCGCGCCCCTTTAAACAATAGCCTATTGTCTCATTGAATGGCCATGCCAGTTAGCCAAGCTGTTATGCTTACGTTTACGGAATTCGTCTCGTAATTCGTCTCATTGTCGTCCGTGAGAAATTTGGTAAGAATCGTATTCGTTTACGGCACGTATCACTTTTCAACAGGTGCAATGTCGTCATTGCGACAAAAATCATGAACTTTTTCCGAATTTCTGAAAGCGTAATTTCGTCGCATTTTTACGACCGTGCATCGCAGCAAAGCTGTCAAATGAATAACGGTTGTGATCGTACCGTGTTGTTGCACCTTCAAGTAATGCACACAGTTCACGGTTCGACAACATCGTAATATCAACAACATTATTGCAGCCAAGCCTGCATGTCAGCTTTACGTTAACTCTTCGTTGATATTTTTTCCTCCTCCACTGAATGATACGAAGCGTTATGCATTGTTCGTATATCGTTTGCGTGGCGCAGTCAAACACCCACCACTTTGAACTCTGTTCTGCAACGATAGACAGCAGCTTCGGACACGCCGCCCAGCAATAGTGTTTCTTTTGCAAATCCACTAATAGATTTCTTTGGATCATGTTGGCGCGGTTGGCTGTAGACATTCATTACACTTTGCTTTTGGGAACTCGAAAGGCACCTGCAGAAGCCATCGCTTGCGCTGTTGTGGGCATCGCCGCAATATTGGAACTACTTTCGTTTGGAAGACAAGCGGCTGTCAAAGTTTGCGATCTGCTGAAAAATGCTAATCGACTATTTTTGTGTGTTTCATGAAAATTATGTATGGCCAAATACCGTACCTGAATAGTTTCTGAGAAAGTTTCTTCCCTAAAACGTTTTGGTTGATACTGGGAAACACGTACTACGTTAAGCCTACCGTCGTAATCCAATTTCAAACAGGCGTGAAGAGGCTCTATCGCATCGCTAACTCTCTCTCCACTGACTAACGTGGGTGGATTTTACCATAAAACTTGCGCAAACGCTTATTAATTTTTTTTAAAGAATTATTTAAACAAGTTAAAACGTTTCTGACAGCCAAAGTGATGCCGCCGCCGTACTGCGACATGGGAGCGTAACAAGAAAACCTAATTTCGACCAGAACATTAGTAAACGGAAATTATCTCTCGCTTCTTCGGCTTAGATGCACAAGTTTTAGATAGCGGTTTCTGATGTTAAATGTTTGGCGGCAGCGAGTGCGGTCTCGTGAGCGAAGCACGTAATTTGTAACAAAAAAAAAATTTAGTTTCGGATTTTTCCGTAAAATCTGCAAATTAGGGTAAATCAAGGTCGCTGTTCACGAAAATGGTTATTTTTTTTTCCAAATTACGTGCCTCGCTCGCACTGCCGCACTCGCTGCGGCTAAATATATAACATCAGAAACCGCACTTTAAAACTCTGTCCACATAAACTGAAAAAGCGAGAGATAATATCTGTTTACTAACGTTCTGTTTGAAACCAGGTTTTCGTGTTGCGCTCTTATCTCGCAGTATGGCGGTGGTTTCACTATGGCTGTGAGTAGCGTTTTAATAAACATGTTTAAATAATTCTTTTTAAAACTAAATAAGCGTTTGCGCAGGTTTTCGTTACGATTTTCTGAACCATGGCGACGAAAGGATCCGACAGGTATGTCAATTAAAGTGGCACTATCACCGATTGAAACCAGACGGAATCTGCGACAGCTAGCGCTATGTAGTACCATCTAGCACTTGCTTGCACCAAGCAAAGGAATGCATAACGGCATTTCTTTTAATGAAACAAACAAGCCACGACATCCTTAATTATTGAGTGAAAATTTGGTTCGTACTCGTGCACCTGGGAGCAAGCTGTAAAGGTTAACAATATTACTGCCGCTAGATGGCGCCATCGTATTTTCGTTCGCATTTCAAACGGTGATAGTGCCACTATAAGTCGATGGCGTGAAAAGTAGTTTTTATGGAGTATTATCCCGCTTGCTACCATGATGGAAGGTAGAGGAGCGGGGTATAATCGACCTAGTGTGGTGTAATCACCCGATTATACATCGGGGTATAATCGGGGTGATTATACCCCGGGATCTTTTCGTTGTACGCATGCGCAACTTGCCGAGGTAAGCTTAAAACAGCAAGGCCAGCTGAGATAGTAGCTGTGCTCCACTCCAGGGTCGTCAGCTTGCTTGTGTTTAGTGACAGACACGGTAGGAGTCGTCCAGTACCGTACGGATTGAGAACCCAAAGGAAATCTTATACATCTGGACTAAGTGAATGTCTGAAAAGCCCTCAGTATGCGCCAGATCTCGCAATTTGATCGTTACTTCTTTGAACGTTTAAAGTTTAACAGTTAGCTGAGTAAACTACGAATTTTGCCGCATAAATTTTGTTCAGATTCCAATCCCCTTTAGTTCTCACGCTGTACGGTAATGGAGGACTCCTGGCGTGTCTGTCACCAACTAATACCGGAAGAGCACAAAGCTGACGGGCCAGGAGTGTAGCGAGGGACGCAGATACTATCTCAGCTGGCCTTGTAAAACAGGCCCCCCCCCCCCAACTGCTAGTTAATCATTGCGACTTTTGACTGATAATGTATACCAGCTGTGAAATTCGACGTATTCATTATGATTTTCGTATTTTACCATCACACTGTATAATTTTTTTAAGCTTGAGTCTTATAATTCTTTAAGCTTGTGTGGTGCAGTGGCAACCCGGACCACTGCACTGTGACTGAGGTTGGCGCTAATGACCAAGTTGTCGACGCGCCATTAAGCCTCAATCCCCCCCCCCCCCCCCTCTTATAATTCTTCTTCAGCGATCTATTGGCATAAATAATTTTAATTTTTATCTCGTAGTCTTTTTAATTTTGGATTTCAAGGTAATTATTAGCAAACGATTAAAAATTAGTATAGGAACACACACACACACAGAGCCATCTCTCGGCGGATTTCAGCAACGCATGGTTGATACGGTACGTTAAGGGAGGAAGTCGCCGATTAGATCGCTTATAACTTCTCGTTGGAGGCAAATAATTTTATGAACTGCTAAGCTAATAAAACGAAGCATTACGTTATAAATATTAATAATAACTCAAACAATGTTTAGTCCTATTGTTATTATTTATTTTGAATTGGGATATACTCCAATAAAACAGCCCTCCAGCTTTTGTGGCTAAAATGTGGCTAAAATGTGGCTAAAAATGTTTTCGCACTCAGCCTGGTAACCAAACTAAAACAAACTCATGCTAATTAATTTAAAATTATACCCCTCGTGCTACACGCTCGGGATACAATTGCAAAATAATTAGCATTCGCTAGTTTTATTATCGGGTTACAGGCTTCGTGCGAAAACAGTAGCCGTATTATCGACAAAAGCTCTAGGGCTATTACTACTGAATTACCTTAGTAGCCGCTTAGGCTTGGACGAAGTAAGATTCTATATTAAGTCAAATTTAATCTACGATACTACAGCCATGGTTTCTAGCGTGATAAGCTAGCGAGTTATTAACTCTATTAACCATTGATGCAATGGGATATTAATCGCACATCCCTAAGTAAACATTTCGAAATTAGCACGTATCGTCGAAGAGACTTCTCTTTAAACGTATTTTCTTCTCCAATGGACGTCACATGCGTGAGAGAAAATGAATGTGCCGTCAATTGTGGCGCCCGATAACATATACTTACACATGCCATTTAATAATGGGCAATTGTGCCGTTGTGGGTAAGACGGTACGTACTTCGCTACGGAGAAAATGATAGTCTACAATGACGTCCACTCCAACACTTGTAACTTATATTTTAAGTTGTGCAGTAAACAAACAAAAAATATGTTACACACAAGGTCAAGAAAGTCAGCCGCCTTGGCTCTCAAGCCACTTACTGATCCCTAATGGCAGACACGCTCATCTGCTATCTTTTTCAGCTGGAAATTTACACTTTTAGCCTAAAATTTATTTTGGGTAATTTGTATAAGTTTAATTAACGAGAATAAGTTTTCATTTGAAAGTTTTCATTTAATAGCGGTTTTTTATATAGTAAATTTTGAAAACGTTAATTTTGAAAACGTGCTTGGAATTACTCACCCAACTAACTTCCATTCAGACGAAATGCTTCCGTTGTGATGTTTACTTAGGTTGCGAAAAATTTTCCTAAAGGTGGTAATTAATGCACGGTTGAAATTATCTTTTATGACTGAAGGCTGCAATTGCCTGCAATGTTGAATTCAAAATGCATTTGTTTGTTTCTTGTTTTCAATATACAGGGGGTCAACAAATTATTTACCCCATAAAGAAAGTAAATTAAAAAAAAAATCAATTTCGAAAAACTGTAAAGTGCCAACTGTTTATTAACTCAGAAAGTTGTTTTTTTTTTTTACAAAATTTCTGGTGATGATAGTGACGTTTTTAAGCAATTCTACTGATATCGTTGTAATCGCATGGCTGATCTTGTCCCGTAATTCCTGCACACAGGTTACCGTTCTTGCGTACATTTCGTCCTTTATAAAGACCCACAAGAAAAACCAGTGTAATAAACACGGTATCAATAGATATGCTTAAAAATATTTGGGGAGAAATCGATTTTCGACTGGACATTCTCCAAGCAACAAAAGGGGCACATGTGGAGGTTTATTACGAGGCCATCATGACCAAAAATATGTTTTATTTTTTTTATATTTTTTTTCCTTTCTTTCATTTCTCATTTTTTCATTTCTTTATGGGGTGAATAATTTGAGGACACCCTGTTCAAAATGCTGTAGAATTTCTCATGCTTTCCAAAACAAGGTCATAGAATGAAAAGACCTTAACCAGTGCATTTTGTGACATGGCGCAGTGGAAGACAACAGAAACTGTAACCAGCATGTGTCCTTTTTCTGCAATTGAATAACATGCTGGTGCTGAGAGTGGCTCTCCCTTTTGAAACAGGGAGCTGGCCGGCCATCGTCACCCAATGGCGGCCGCATATAGCCAGTCGTCCCCGACAGATAATATGGGAATGATCATGAGTAGACGGCGAGAGGGACAATTTAGCTGGAGAAATCCAAGGGGAAAATAAAATGGCAAATGATTATTGTGTACGCGGTCTATCTTGAGTCCTGTAGGTATTTTATGAGCGGCTACGTCTTCCTGGAGGGAGCGGCTTTAATCGACGGCCGCCATTGTTTTTGTAACCATCTTGGATATCAACAAGGCACTCTGCTACCAAAAACATACAATTGATTATCTGTGTCGTTCTGGGGCGAAACTCAAGATAGGATGCGGACCACTATATGCATGTAATAGTTATTGGTTAAAAACTATTGGTTATTGATTTTTAAACCACGGCTTCGATGAATTGGCCGCGAGACTTGCAAATACATGTCGAGCGGCCAAATCATCGCAGTCGTAGTTTAAAAATCGATAATCAATAGTTCTTAATTAATAACATATTTATATCACGGTTGGGACGTCAAGCTAACTCGTATTTAATTAAAACGGTTTATGTTTTGTGAAAAATTTCTCAAAAAGACTAAAGGTCATTCCACTTTACTTTACTGAGGGTGGAGTGGTTGGTAGACCGACGAGTCGTTTGCGTCCGTTTGTGGGGGAGTGGGCAGGAAGGATACGCAGCGTCGTTTCGCCGTATTTCACGCTAGCCAGGTCGCTTGTGTTTTTGAAGCTTTTCGGAGTGATAGAACTTCGATAAAAGGCTGCAGGGATACAATAACATTCTGGGAAGGTATGTATAATCCGTACGCGATTTGTAAACTGGGCGTGGCTTAAAAAAAATGTCGATTGTCCACTCCAGTACAACACCACGACTAGCATCATGGGTAAAAAAAAAACCGCCAGAATAGTCACAAAATGGCGTCTATTAACGCGTCTTCAATCGGGAAAAGAGGTAAAATGATTCACAGCCAACTATAGGGAAATTATTTGGAATGTCTATTGTTATCTGCGAAGCAAGGAACCAACAAAGAGCAAGAATGCCGTTTCCAAGAAACTTCGGATGCAACAAAGGTTTCTTTCATATCAGTTGTGTTAAATAGTTGACGAAGGTGCGCATCTACTCGCCCAAACAAGTGTCATTCCAGCCGCAGCAAAGGCTACACAGTTCCGCGGTTCACAACGCCAGCGAAATAACGGCCAAATGCGCCAACGGTAACAAGCTTGGACGATTTTCAACTGTCAGCCACTCAAGCGGCTATAACTGAAATTTACACAAAAGCGTCCAGAAATTGTTACCAGCGTCGCCGATTTTTGCGTCAGGTACGACATTTAAGAAGTAATCCATCTCATTTAGTTATTTGGATGAAATTTAGGTGAATGAATATCACGGCCAATGGCAGCTAAAGAAAAGGCGCACCGGACTCACAGCTGGCAGCGCAAATGACGACTTGGATGGTCGCCTTATTCCGATCGGAAAGGACCGAAGACTCATTTTGCTACACACTGGCAGCCAGGATGGTTTTGTTAAAGATGGCATGCTTCTTTTCCGAACTGGATTTTCCCCCCACTTTCTGCAACCCCCTAGCCTGGCTGTGAACAAACAGCTCTTTTCAGAGCTAAACAAAGTGTTTTCACAACCACCAGAAATGAAAAGATTTCAAATTTGTACTGTTTCACAAATAAATTGATACAACATTCACAGTAAAACACACTTCCTTCCTTAACTTTTTTTTAGCTCCACAATGAATTAAAACTTTAAAACCTATGTTTTTTTTTAATTTATTGCCGCCGACCCAAAATACAAGGGGGGGGGGGAAGAAGAAATACCCAACAGGCAGTGGCGAATGTCTTTAAGAAAATAGTAAATACATACATATTTCCAAAGATTTTATGCCCCATGGCTCGATATTGAGGTGGGGGTGGGTGTGGGGGAGCCCTTTTACCCCACCATCCTTATTTATGCCACTGCTAAAAGGGCCTGAGTCAGAACTTACGACAGTAAGTGGAAAGATAGCCGAGGCTAAAATGAGATTCGGAAAGAAAAAAAGTATTTCCTTTTTCTGGAATCCAGCCTGAAATTTATCTTATACCCCCCCCGCCCCAAATATTTTTTTTTTGTCTTCGATTCCCCTCGATTCCTATTGATGGAGAAGGCATGTGAGAAAAAATAAAAAAGTTGACATTAAAAAAATTTTCATCAAATAACAAAACCATGATCGCGCACAGACA